>JAZHYW010048717.1:0-50931 GCA_037355805.1 Ixodes ricinus
AACGTTCAGAGATCTATACTGTACATTTTAAATAGCAATCTCGTACTTCGTTCTAAATCTAAACCGATAAATTTGATCAAGTTTACACTGATGTAGGCTAGACGAGGTTGAAATATTATTTCGACACTGGTTATGCAGTTTTATACTCAGGTATAAAGTATCGAGGAGATGTGCGAGAGCTTTCGAGATGTGTGACCAAGATAAGATGAGGCGACGTTTTCGAAATTTTTTGTTTTTGTTTATATGGATGATACAAATGCTCACTGTAGTATTTTTCGTATGTGACCTTATTGTATAGTATTTTTGTATGTTTTTTGTGCGTCATGATGTCCGCAATTACATCACCTTGTGTTTTACTTGACTAGGTATGTATGAATGCATGGCGTGTTGCATGTATAGTGTATTATTCATGCAGATTCACCAGTTATAATATCTGCGTTATCATTACTTTATTATTACTCGACCCGGTATGTATTTTGTGCGTTTATGTCTGCATTATTGTTACTCCCACCTCTTCGTTGGTTAGAATTTTAAATCTGATCTGTTATTTTTTGCTTTGAGCGATTAATTTGTATGCACTGTATGTCAAGTTGTTGAGCTCTGAGCGATTATTTAGTTGAATTTTATGCTGCACTGTATGTCAAGTGTTGGGGGGGGGGGGGGGGGGGCGGGGGCCTGTCAAGCTGCAACTGCAGCTTTTTTTTCTGCTCTACACTCCTTTGAAGTGAAAATAAAAGAATATATATAAGTTGTCTCGGATCTCGTACGCCGCGTACAGTAGCCTCTGCGCGTATGAGAGTTCCACAAATAGAGATGCAGCCCCGACAAAGTATAAATGGAAAAAATAAATAAAATTGCTGCTATCACCGGAACAAGACGATGTTACTGATTTCATATTCAAATGTTCGTTATTGTTTTTGTTGCTGTTTTCTATTTCGGAGAGAATGAACCCGTTGTCCCAAGGTTCATCTGGAGCTGGTGTATACGGTGTTATGCTCGTATACTGTTTTTTCTGTGTGTTCCAGATGCAATCTTTTCACCGCTGAATGCTTTCAAGTTCGCTTTTTTTTCCACTACTTATTTTTACATTTTCGAATACGAGCGCGTATTTCTAGACTTACTGTTGATGTACCCAGTCGACGCTGATATGAAAGCCCCTTTTGTTTCTGCACTTTTGTATTTTGTTTTTTGTTCAGTGTTCGTTTGACGTCGAAGCGACCACGATTTGGTTATACATATTTATTTACACTGTTCACATTGATTAAATATACCGAGCAAACGGATCGTCCACGACCCTACCGGGATCGCCGGATGTATGCAACGCAGAGAAATGATCATCTGAGGACGGTGTCAGCATCAATATTCACAATTGATTACAATGGGCGAAAAGAAACTGTGTCTATTACCCGCCTAAAATCCACAATCGTTCAGTGTATTAAAAAAAAGTAAAGATAACACGTCGAACAGTTTGTTGGCTCTCAGGCAGTGTAAGCATCCCTCTCGTGAGCGAAGGAGGCGGCTAGTATTCACAAGTGTCGTCTTTCTGTTTCTTCTCCGCAAGATGACGAAGACTTGCAGCTTCGTCTTGGTCCTCGCGGCGAGCACCAGCCTGGCCTCTGCGCTCTTCTCTTCGGTGACTCTGGCCCCGCAGAGCCTTCCTCGAACGTCGTCAGGTTATAGATGTGTCATGGAGCCTGAACAACCACACCGTCTACTTCAACAACGAGGCGCACTTCATCATGAACGTCACACTCTATGGCGACACGGCAGCAGATTGGTATGTGAGCCGCAGCAACAGCCTCACTCGTTTTGAGAGGCTCAGCTTTTTTAGGCGCCCGTTTTCCGGGTTGAGCGGGCGTCGCCGTCGGCGTCGGCGTAACCACACTAAATTTAGCGGGAAAATTGACGTCACGTGACGTCAGCACCAATTCAGTTTCCCGCTGCGGGGAAAATCACGTCACGACTTGGTGTCACGTCACCTATGAACAAATTCAGTTTCTCCGTTAGATTTAGGGGCGTAAAATGGGACGTCACGCGACCTCAACAGCAATTCAACTCTCCGTTAAATTGAGCGGGAAAATTGACGTCACGTGACGTCAACACTAATTCAACTTCCCGCTAAAATTTAGCGGGGAAAGTCACGTCACGACTTGGTGTCACGTCACCTATGAACAAAATTCCCGTTTCTCCGTTAGATTTGGGGCAAAATGGACGTCACGCACGACCTCAGCAGCAATTCGATTTCCCCGTTAAATTGAGCGGGAAAATTTGCGTCACGTGACCGCAACACCAATTCAGTTTCACCGCTAAATCTCAGCGGGGGAAATCATGTCGCATGACTTGGTGTCCCGTCACCTATGAAGATCAGTTTCTCCGCTAGATTTAGCGGTAAAATTGACGTCACGTGACCTCAGCAGCAATTCAATTCCTCGCTAAATTGAGCGGGAAAATTGACGTCAGGTGATCGCAGCACCAATTCAGTTTCCCCGCTAAATGTAGCGGGGAAAATGACGTCGCATAACTTGGTGTCCGGTCACCTATGAGCAAATCCAGTTTCTCCGCTAGATGTAGGAGGAAAATTGACGTCACGTGACCTCAACAGCAATTCAGTTTCCCGATAAATTTAGCGGCAAAATAATGTCATGATTTGGTGTCAAGTCACCCATGAACGAATCCAGTTTCTCCGCCGGATATAGCGGAAAAATTGACGTCGCGGAGGAGGAGGAGAAGGTGGTACGGGAGGAGGTGGAAAGGGAGAAGGAGGAGGGGAGAGTAGGAGGAAGAAAGGAGGAGGGGGAGGAGAGGGAGGGGAGGGAGAAGCAGGGAAGAAGGAGGAGGAGGGGAGATGAGGCAAAACCTCTTAGAAACTAAGGCCGTAGCGCTCTTCTCGTGACGTCGCAAAGGAAGGCCATCGGGGGCGCGCGTCGAAGCGAAGGCAACGCGCGTGGATCGACCGTCGTAACGCGCTTTTAGTCACATACGCGTGTCTTATTAGCTAAAATGAAAGCTGCACATAGCAACGGGTCTAGAAAACATTTTATTACACGGGCAAAACATTACACCGCTAAATAATCGGTACGAAATGGCACGAGGTATGCGTATAAGACGTCTATAGAAAAATGTGATTGTTTTAAGTCGAAAACATTGAGTCACGCAATTATTGCTGTAGGAATGCATATTTTATACAGAAATACTTCGACAAAATGGCGAGACACGCAGTGATTGGACACAGCAAAACAGATCACAGTTAAAAATCAGGTAGACGTAGTCAACGCGGACACGGCTAGACAAGTGTCACTTACGATCATGTAAGCGATGTTATCGCGTGCAGTCACTGAATTCTTGCATTATACCCCGGCCACATGGCAAAATTAATGTAATTTCGATCGAATGACATTATGGGGTCGACAAATCAGCTTGCGACGCTCGTATAATCACTCAAGACCGCGAGCTGATTAAATCCCATATCATTTAATGAAAATATATTAACTTTTCCGTGTGGCAGGGGTACTAAACTTACTATTTACAGTCAACTAATTTACTTCTTCCTATGGGCTCGAGCTGCCTTAGAACAAAATATAACTTATTTTGTATACAATAATACTATTACCTTAATACAGTTAAGATTCTAGTATAAACGCGGTAAAGGCAATAAAATAACATTAGTATAAATAAACACATAAGCACAAACAACGCACTTTCAATAATCACACAAACTTGTTATTCACCTTCCAGTAAAAACTAGAATATTACCACGCATATTTACAAATGTCGACGCAACAGCACACGGATAACGACGAAGAACAAAATTCCACTCTATCACGAGATTAAAAAAAAAATTGCAGCACTTTGCTTGCGTCTTACATGACCAAGAAAGCCCGTAAAATAAGTTGTTTCTCACCTGTCGATCGTATCCATAGGCCCCGCGATATCCGCCACGATAACATTTGAACACGAACCCTTGCATCAGTCCCTGTTTTTAGATAAACAAATCTTACGAGCGTGTCTGTCTGTACGTTAGATATTGCCTCGTAACCACATGTGCTCTCTACAGCTTTCCCTCGCCCTTTCCCAAACCTGTCCTTTCACGAGCGCGCCCAATCCTTCCCCTTTTCGTACCCCTTTGCACCGATTGCATTCCATCCAAAAATAACCTGAGCCCCAGTAGGATGGTTCCTCCATATCTGTAAGATGTGTCTGCCGGACAATACACTACAAAATCTTCATAATTTAATTGTTCCGCGATATCTTCCCAGTTCATTTTGTTTCTGCCCCCTTGCATGCTTATAATTCCTATATTAAGCTGCTTGTTGTTGTTGTTGTTGTTTTTCTTTCCTGCGAGGCTTTCGCTTGCACTCCCTGGCTCCTCCCACCTAATTTGTATTTGGCCATGGGACTTCGCGTTCTTATTGCTGCTAGTAGATCCCCTCAGAGCAAATCTAAAACTTCAATACCTTCCCGAAAAAAAAACATATTGTGGCTTCTCATTTGGTTGTTTAGTTCAGATGTGTCTATCAGTGCATTGAACCAATTTTCGGTGGCAAATCTGTGACTCAAAATATCAATTTAAATAACCACGCGTATCAAAAACAAACAAAACTAAGGATCGCGTAATTTGGATTATTGTTCTTGTCGACCGCCATCTTCCAGGCACCAGGAAGAGGTGATAACCACGGCTACCCACGGGGGCACGCACTTCGACGCGCCGCTCCACTTCTACAAGGACGGCTGGTCGGTCTCCGAGGTCCCGCTCGAGCGACTGGTCTTCCGACCGGTGGCGCTAGTGGATATCCAAAAGAAGGTGGCCTCCAACGACACGTACCAGCTGTCCGCCGGCGACCTGCGTGACTGGGAGAGACAGCACGGAAGGCTTCCCGCCGGTTGCGTCGTCTTCCTTCGCACCGGGTGGTACAAGGCGAGTCTAACGATCACTTTGGTCGACTCAGAGTCTCACACCCACTAAAGCCACTGAATTAGCTGCGCTCATTCAATGAGCGCTCATTCAGCGAGCGCTCATTCAGTGAGCGCTCATTGAGTGAGCGCTCATTCAGCGCTCATTTATTGACTTCTGGAATTCATTCCAAAAGTTACGACATTCAATGGGGCTGCGCGCTTGTGGGAAAAGGTGCATAGACTTACCAGCTTGTTACTGTTTCTTGCGCACGCCACTGTGCAGTTTTTTTTTTTCAGAACAACCTAAGAGTGCGTATTTTTTAAAGGGTCATATTCAGATTCAGGAAGCGTTTGTTGGCCTTTTTTCGGAGGGAGAGTGAGAATGAGACCTGTGGCTCACAAGCCTGGATCTAGGGGTCTATACTTTCAACCTCCTCCTTAGCTTTAATCGTCAACTCAAAAGCGAAATGAGAAATCACGTGGACGCGTGACGTGTTTGGGCAACGGTGCGACGACTCCAAGCTTTCACCGTGCTTCCTAAGCACACCATAGAACTTGTCATTCGCAAGCGATAATATGTGACGTCACAGCACTTGTTCCCACTTGTTCGTGACCAATGAGTGGTGCCGTGACGGCCCTCATTGTCCACGAACGCGAATCCAATTATTCGTCGACGGATTGATTGTTGACGGGCGATCGCAGTGCTCGTGACGCAGTGCTCGAGTCTCCAATACGTGAGTTGGGGTCGGCTGACGTGCTTTTGGGTATCGCGGACCTATCACAGTGAAAAGGCGGAGAGCTTTCGTAGGAAAGGAGGCACGAAATAGTCCGCGATATTTTAAAATTCTAGGACCGAAAAACAGGCTTTCGACTTTGTTCTACCCTCTTTATTTTGTCCCACTAAACGATACGCGACTAGTAAAATCCCAATCTAAAATAACTTATTGCTGCCCAAGATTAAATTAAATTCTCTTTTTGCGTGTATGTTTATACATGTCGGACGTTAGTCTGCCACAACGGGTGACTTGTCTCTCAGCCGCAGATAAGACAGTTAGCCAGTGCAGTACAACCGCTAGCCTGGGGTCTTTAACGTGCACCACGCAGTAGTGATACACGACCGCCACGCCGGTACGATGCTCATCCAGATCGAAACGGGCAGGGGTGGGGATTGAACCCAGGATCGGTGTGTTCAGCCCCAGTTTCATTTCATGGCCCCTTTAGGTCCGACCACAACTAAAGGTGCGATTCAATGGAGTCAGCGCCAAATGCATCTTTTCTTATTGCTGACAACAACAACAAAAAAAGGGGGGGGGGGGGATCGCACAAAGTGGTTCACACTGCGACTGTGCTGGGGATAGCGAAATCACGCGTCGCCTTTGCGGGTCTGCAATCACTGGCTCAACCAGTCGCGCTCACTGAATGAGACGTGATCCTGCGCTTTTTCATTTTCGTGATCTGGTTTAGCCGACGATGGCAAACCCACAAAGGCGACTAGCGCCGTGAGCCATGCACTTTTTCCACTACCTGATTGTTATACATAGACATAGCGTCGTAGCTCTGGCTGCTGCTGGTCTTAATCTGAAACGGTCCATGGACCAACTGGACTCTCTGACATCGCGCCACTGCCATGGCGCTGTTGTCGGCACCTGCGCATGCGCAGATGGTTCGCCTCGGGCGAATCTGGTCTCTGCGCAGGCGCACAGTGCCCACACCCGACGTGAGCAAATGCGGGCCTGCTTATAAACGAGAGTGCTCGATCGATACTACCACAACGCTATTCTTCGTGGGCCGGTGTCCCGGCTCGCACTGCCCGATGTCGATAGCGCCGAAGGGCGAGAAAACAAATTGCAGTTGTATTTCGAGCCATCGTAAAACCGTCATATGCAGAATGTTGCTTTATGAGGAACGCAGGGGGCGCTAATTCCGTGCCACGGTGTAAGATACTCTTTAGGTGAAGGCTTCGCGGCACGCCAAAGGTTATGACGGGATCGACCAGATAAAGTGCTATACTGTTGCGCGATCGATCGATCGGAAACTTAGTTATTTAAATGCGGGGTGATGGCCTTTTTTTCTTGCAGAAATATTTCAACCGAACCGCCTACAGAAACCAGGACGCCGACGGCGTCTTCCATTACCCAGCCATCGGCCCCGACGCGGCCACGTATCTGGTCCAGGGAGGCCGGGCGTACGGTATCGCCATGGACTCGGTGTCCGCGGACGTGGGTGGCCCGGTCAGCCACAACATCCTCCTTCGCGCTCAGCTCTACATCGTGGAAAACCTGAGCGGCCTGGAAAAAATTCCGGCCACGGGAGCAAGGGCCATAATCCAGCCCATGAAGATAGATGGCGCCAGCGGTGCCCCTGTTCGTGTTCTGGTCATCTTACCGAATTAAACAAACAAAAAATTAAAAAGCTAATCTGTTAAACATTAAAAAATAAAAATCAAGCGCGACCCTAACTTTTCTATACCTTGAATTCAAATTAAACGTTCACAACGCGAGTAGAAACAAACAATCGCTGTTGTTGTTGTTGTTCTTGTTCTTTTTTAGAAATAAATTTATTTCGTCTATACTACTGGTGTCGTGGAGAGTGTCTATTGCGGCTTTCACCCAAACAATACAATAAAATGAAATATATACAGTATACAAACCTACGGGTAAGAAGACAAATACTGTGGGTGTCCCCTTTAGGCAACGCCCGATCAGGCCCCGCCTCGACCGCCTGGAAGGAGATGTCTCAACGCAAGTTGCGAAGGATTTACTGCCTCACAATTGGACGATCTGGAGGCAGCGCCTTGTCTTTTCACCGTTCCGTAGCCGACCATCAACCAGCTCGCCGCCTGGGCCCTGCCCCGTGTGTTACCCTCGCCTTCTCCCTTGGCCTCCGCGGGTCAAAGCGACACACCTCCTAGAAGAGAAGGCCAGAGCGCTCCGAGTCGTTACGTCACAATGGCGGAGGAGGAAGTCCATCGCGCAACTACGTAAAAAAAGTTCTAAACAACGACGTAAAAAAAAAAACATTTTTTTTTCTTGAGTGGCGCGTTTATCGTGAGCGTTTATCTGACATTAATATATGTCTTAAAGCGCAGTATTGTACAATTTATTAAATATATAATATAAACATAATATACAACGCGTTCGTGAGCGTTTATCTGGCATTAATATATGTCTTAAAAGCGCAGTATTGTACAATTTACTAAATATATAATATAAACATAATATACAACGCGCTACCAAGGTTGAAAGTACCAATTTTTTATATTTATGATTATGCCCGTAACCGCGGGACTACGTGCAATCCCGCAGATCACCGCACGTTTCGAATGAACCGGTCCCCTGCGGCGTTTTCTTCCCTCGTGCGGGCTCCGATTCTGGTAAATTTACGTTGTGTGTGAGCTGCTGACTGTCTAAAAAGGAACGCTGAGACTTTCAGAAAAGAAGGGATCCGAAAAAAAAAATCCAGTAATCGTCGCAGGGAGCGCACGCGAGCAAGAGATGGGTCGACGACGTTAAGCCTCCCACACTGCGGCCGCTGCTCTAGTGTGCGTGTGTGTGTGGTTCTTTTGATACTCCTACCGTCGTTTTTTTGTCGTCATTGCAGTATCGGGTAGTTTTTTGTGTTCGCTTGATACTACGGCATTTGCATGGATTCGCGGAACAAGTCCTGCTACGGTTTGAGTGACGTGTGGCAACTAGTCAACGATGACACTGGTCGATTGTCGATAGGCCTCTCGACAGAGAGACTTCTTGAAGTTCGTGTTCAAATGTTTTCGTCACGGATATTGTGAGACGTATGGATACGATCGACAGGTGAGAAACAACTTATCTGCGGGCTTTCTTGGTCATGTGGGACGCGAGTAAAGTGCTGCAGTCGGGTTGTTTTTTCGTTTTTCGTGATAGAATGGCATCTTGTTCGATCGTGATCCGTGTGCGGTTGCGTCGACATTTGTAAATCTGTGTGGTAATATTCTAGTTTTCACTGGAAGGTGAATAACAAGTTTGTGTGATTATAAAAGTGCGTTGTTTGTGCTCATATGTTTATTTATACTAATGTTATTTTATTGCCTTTACCGCTTTTATACTAGAATCTTAACTGTGTTAAGGTAATAGTATTATTGTATACAAAATAAGATATTTTCTTCTAAGGCAGCTCAAGCCCATAGGGAGAAGTAAATTAGTTGACTGTCCACACGGAAAAGTTCATATATTTTCATTAAATGATATGGGACTTAATCAGCTCGCGGTGTTGAGTGATTATACGATCGTCGCAAGCTGATTTGTCGACCCCATAATGTAATTCGATCGAAATTACATTACTTTTGCCATCTGGCCGGGGTATGATGCAAGAATTCAGTGACTGCACGCGATAACATCGTTTACATGATCGTTTGTGACATTTGTCTAGCCGTGTTCCGCGTTGACTACGTCTACCTGATTTTTAACTGCGATCTGTTTTGCTGTGTCCAATGCACTGCGTGTCTCGCCATTTTGTCGAAGTATTTCTGTGTAAAATATGCATTCCTAAAGCAATAATTGCGTCACTCAATGTTTTCTCTTATACGCCTACCTCGTACGATTTCATACCGATTATTTAGCGGTGTAATATTTTGACCGTGTAATAAAATATTTTCGAGACCCCTTGATATATGTGCGGCTTTCATTTTAGCTAATAAGACACGCGTATGTGACTAAAAGCGCGTTACGACGGTCGATCTACGCGCGTTGTCTTCCCTTCGACGCGCCCCCGATGGCCTTCCTTCGCGACGTCACGAGAAGAGCGCTACGGCCTTGTCTTCTAGGAGGTGCTGGCCAAGGGGGAGATTGCCGAGGCGTACAACATGTGAAAAGGCTGTAAGTTCGCAGGCGAGTTGGTGGGAGCTAATCATGTCGTCTAACACCTGAAGCTGTGGCGCAGCACAAAAGAAGAGACTTTTAGTGAAAGGGACAGGCGCAGAAGGAAAGAGACGTTCCTATCTGTGTCTGTTCCTTCGACTAAAACTTTTTTTTCTTTTTGCACCACAGTTTTAGATGGTAACCGACATGATTAGCCTATAACATATCTCGATGTGGAAATGACGTGTGTGTAAGTGCGCCCTCAAACGCTCTGTTTGATAAAAAACTGGTATTCCTGGGGGCACGTGTCTGATAGACTTAGTGCATGTCAAGATGATAAGGGTTGCGTCCTATTTATTCGCGGCGATTTTATGATTCAATTGAGAGTCAGCGCTCTGTCTGTCTACGTCTAGCTCCTCCGTTCCTCGGTGTCGTTTGCTCAATTTTTAATCGTCTCTACCCATCTCAGGGTTTACAAGTCTGTCGTTTCTGAACCAGCTCACCTGCACTCCCTCACTTCTTACAATTAAATTTACAGCGCCTTCATTTAGTAAAACAAAAACAAAACAAAAAAGGTTTCTGGCCGCATCTACAACGGGCTCCTGTAAAACGCCACATTCAATTTTTATTTTTTGCTATAAATGCCTTTAATTTGAAACACGTTTATGCCACTCAAAGTTCAGGACAAGTATGAAGCTCCTTGCATATACTCGTATTATGAGTCGAGTTATTTGGCCCGTCAGAGCTTGACCCAATAAAATCATCCATGTTTCCGCCTGCGTTCGATTATTAAAACAACGAATCACACCAACAAACTCGAATGACGAGCTAAACGTTGAGAAAAGTCCAGTCACGAGACAACTTAAAATGAACGAGAACTGGAAATAATGTGTCGTTTTCTTACCGAAAACCCTATCCACAGATTTTGGCCGTTTTTAATGTTTGTAGCCACACAACTCCTCTAGAGTTGTCAACACAATAAAAGAATATAGTTTCGTTAAGCGTTACGCGCCGAACAAGGTCCGATACGTTACGGAATCACGTCATTTCACCGCAAGTCGGAACGTACACGGCGTCAAGAGGTGATAGCGTAAGGCGTAAATAGCGCGCTACGCCATTTGTCGTCTTACCAGTGTATATAGACCCTTTCTTCAAGGGCGGCGCCATCTTGAATTGTCGTCACTTCCAGTATGGGCGAAAACATTGTTTTGCCGTCGCCACGCCAATAGGAGGCATTTAGGATATAAGCGTAACCGTCACACATTCTCGTTTTGCCTCTCCTCTATTTCTTTCCTATTTACAGGTTGATACGTTTTATTATTTTTTCGTCGCCCATACCGGATTCGCCTATTAGGTGCCTGGGGACGAGAGTACACCGAAAAAGGCCGTATTTCAAAAGGTCATCAAGCAACACAGGCGGGTCTCCATATTTTGGGCATCGCCCTCTACGTGAAGGGCGCGAATGGATTCGAGTTCAAGCCGACTGCTGACGTAGCGCTCGTGTGGGCGTCTGCACATGTATGTATTGTGGTTCTCCTTAGGGCCACTGCCTTTGGGAGTACCACGTTCGCGGCGAGACGCTCTACCGCGAAGCGGGTTCGTGCTCGCGTGGCATGCTGCTCGTCGAGCGCAAAGAGACACCAGTCACGTTGGTAACGGTGATAAACTCTGTTTATTTACAATACAAAACAAATAACAAAAGTCAACGGCTTAAGCTGGTGAACGTCGTCGGAGTGGAGGTGGTCCACGGCCGAACGGTCGTTCACGAAGATACAAAGGACGGGGGTCAAAGCTCACCGGTGCGCCGGACGGTTCCCCGTTGTTGCCGCCGCCGAAATCCCAGGAAGAAGACCCAGAGATCCCGCCGTCCGCTGGTTTTAAGATAACAGCGGAGGCGAAGGGGCCAATCAAGGAGCGACACGTCGATCTCCTTTGTGCGGGGGTTCGTAATGGAAATCGCCCCAAAGGGGAGAGGAGGAAGCCACTCACGGTGGTAAGCAGCGCCACCTCTCGCTACGCCAGCGCGGCCGCCACGGCGAGCCGAAACGCTGACGCGACAGAATGTTGAGGGATCACAATCCCCACACTCCCCCTCCTTAGCCAATAGTCACCCGCAAACGGGTAGACCGACACAAACAAACACACAACATCTAACTAAAATAAATAAAAAAAAAAGAAAAGGCCGCCAGTGGCCACAATGCCAGGGACAACCCCCCCAGTCTCTTACGGCCGCGTTGTCGCCCATATCGTCCAGCAGGCCGCCACGAGCATCCTGTACTTGGGGTTGAACTGGACGCAGCGAACGGGGTCCGTGTGGTCGCAGTTGAGCACCGCCGTCCGCAGACCTCCCACGCCCTCCGCCGTGCTCCACACGTGCACACGGCCGTCCGTCGACCCGCTGAAGACGAACTGCGAGTCAGGGCTGAAGGAGGCCTCCAGGGCACCGCCTTGTTGTTCGTGTGTCCGGAGGCTCTGCTGGGGCACCGCCTGGAAGGCGTCGATGAGATGGATGACCGCCCCGTTCAGTCGCACTCCTTGTTTTGGGGCAGCTTGGGCGTGTTGAAGGGGCCCATGTCGAAAGTGCGCAGGTAGTAGAGCCCGACAGGCTCCGAGTTGAGCCCCACGGCGAAGAATGAGGCCTTCCGGGTCGGAGTTGTTCACGGGGCGTCCCGTCAGGTGCATCACCCCTGGCAGTCGGGAGAGCGCAGGTCCCACAGCCGCAGGGACTTGTCCACGGGACGAACGGGAACAGCTGATCCCTGGTCGGCAAGCTTTCCGACCGCGGCGCGGGTCCCGAAGATGATGAGCGGGCAGTCCCTGGCTGGATGTCGATCCCGATTGCCCACGAACACGACGGGTTGCTGGTTTGGCCCGCGGCCGGCTGGGGTAGCGGGGCCACCTGACGAGTCACGCGCAGCCGTGGTCCATGAACGCCGCTGAACTGCCGTAGCCAGGAGAGCGCAGCTCCCGAACGGCGCGAAGCAAAGGCTGGAGGTCCTCTTGTAGGTGCGAGACGTACTGCGGTAGATGACCAGTTGGTCTCCGACCACTTGTGACGACGCTCGCACCGCGCTCTACGGTGACGTGTGGCCCCACGTTGGGCGCCAATTTGTGGTTCTCCTTAGGGCCACTGCCTTTGGGAGTACCACGTTCGCGGCGAGACGCTCTACCGCGAAGCGGGTTCGTACTCGCGTGGCATGCTGCTCGTCGAGCGCAAAGAGACACCAGTCACGTTGGTAACGGTGATAAACTCTGTTTATTTACAATACAAAACAAATAACAAAAGTCAACGGCTAAGCTGGTGAACGTCGTCGGAGTGGAGGTGGTCCACGGCCGAACGGTCGTTCACGAAGATACAAAGGACGGGGGTCAAAGCTCACCGGTGCGCCGGACGGTTCCCCGTTGTTGCCGCCGCCGAAATCCCAGGAAGAAGACCCAGAGATCCCGCCGTCCGCTGGTTTTAAGATAACAGCGGAGGCGAAGGGGCCAATCAAGGAGCGACACGTCGATCTCCTTTGTGCGGGGGTTCGTAATGGAAATCGCCCCAAAGGGGGAGAGGAGGAAGCCACTCACGGTGGTAAGCAGCGCCACCTCTCGCTACGCCAGCGCGGCCGCCACGGCGAGCCGAAACGCTGACGCGACAGAATGTTGAGGGATCACAATCCCCACAGTATATGTTGCGTGTATGTGCGCGTGCGTGCTTTGTAAATACGTGTGTGTGTGTGTGTGGGGGGGGGGGGGGGATTTCTCCGCTTGCCGCCTAACCTTCGAATGCACAGCAGCGCAGGCGGATGTAACCGGTCGCAAGAGGCTTAAAGGCCGATCCACATAGGGCGCATTTCCGGCGTATGTTGCGGGCATTTTAGCGGACGTGATCTCGACGAATTTCGGCGTGGCGTATCCGGCGAGCGTACAGCACGGTGCCGGCCAATAAGCTCGCGGAGTTAACAGCCGGAAGTCGCTCGAGGATTGGCCTGCCTTGACGTTTCCGGCCGGCATGGCTGGCTTGATTCAGCCGCCGAAATGGGCGCTCGCTTGTCGTGTTCCCCGGTTTATCCGCGAACTGTACGAAATTGCTATATCTCTGTCCACGAAGCGATAAACGACTGAAAGGAAAAAAAAAAGAAACAAAAGAAAAAGACCATCTATGTAGCGGGCGATATGAAATACTTATAAAAGGAAGGGCTTTGAGCGAGAAATCGCGGCCGTCCAATTCTCACGGCACTTTTTTTAGCAATTTGGCGATTGGAAGGTACATTTTTGAGACAAGCGTTAAAAATTATGCTTTTGTTGATGCATTTAACATTCAGTTGTTTCTGTCTCCTTGCGGAAGACGATAATATAGGAGCCGATTTACGTTTTGCCTCGTTTCATGGAAAGCGGGAGGTGTGCCCCGCTCGCGCTTTTCTGGGCCAAACGCCGAGGAGAACGCCGACGAAAAGAGCCGACGTAGTTCGGCGACGTTCCCTCTCCCCTTTAGTAAAAAAAGCGTCCCCACCAAATGCGCTGATTACGCCCGCTAAAACGCGCGTAAATTTGTCCAGAATACGATATATGTGGGTCGGTCTTAAGATCTGGTTGTAGTTCCGTCCGTCCTAGACAAGCGCAAAGTCCATGTGAACCAGTATTTGGAGCAAAACGAGGTATAACCAGCCCTCCTATTCTGCCAAAAACGAAAAGCGCGCGGATCCAGCGTGATGCCTTTGCACTTCAGGAAGATGGAAGAATTTCTCGATACTTCGATAATGGAAACGGGAGCTTTTTTTTTTTTTTTTTGCTTGTGCCCCGCTGTCTAGGTAATTTTCGCTCATCCACAGCCCAGACATTGCGTTGTATCTGACTTTAGTCTTTCTTTTTGATACGGCCGTAGTTGATTCTTACTCAAGACGATAACCTGAAAGTACGGCGCGGCGGAGGCCCCGCGCGCGCGGGGGGTATACGATGGAACGGCGTTCGGCGGAGCACGTCGAGATTAATTAATTAGCGGGGTACAGCGAGCCCAATCAAATTAAGGATCGGCGCGCGCATTCGTTCTCGCCGAGCGAGCAGACGGCGGAAAGCATGGAAAAATTGCATAATGACTCGGGCAGTCTTCCCCCTCATCGAACAAACATGGGAAAACACGGGAGCAGGAAGTGTTCTGCACCGGTATTTTTTTTTAAAGAGTTTTACAAATTGCGCAGTTCTGAGCGAAAATCTATCGACAGAAAGTCGAATTCCGATCGATTAAATACGTTTCCCGTGTCACTCATACCGTATGCTCCCTCCTTTTGTGAATAAACAAAAAAAAATATCGTTTCCTTGTTTTTATTAGTAAAGTGAAATTTTCGAATAATCCGCAATTAAGCGAGTTCTGGGCGATCGCAATTTCAGCATTGTTGCTCGCGTACTGCCTCGTTTTTCAGAAAGCTCTCTGCTTCTCTTTATCCTAATCGCAAATTGCATTCACCTGCACACTATAATTATATAGGATATAACTTGTTGTGATCGTTTTTATGTCTGTTTTAATAATAACAATAAGCATTCACCACTTTATTTTCATATGCCCACCTTTGGGCAGGAAATAGAGGAAAACCTGGAACCAGAACGAAACCAGAAGACACATGTTATACATGGGCAACAAACAAACTAAGCTTGATTCCGAAAAATTAAGAAGGCGCACTGTTCAACACTTACTGGAGATATCATGTAGCCTATTGCACATAGGTTACAAAGCAACGATCCAGCAAACCTGTTCCTATTTCTAGAAGGTATCACCCTGAAATTTTTGAACGAAAATTACCAAGTCTAGTTTTAACCGGGGTTGGTGCAGTCATTTCTTGACAATCCGCCTCGGTCATCAACGAGCAGGACTGTTTTCTGTCAAGTAGAAAGCAGGGTGTAGAAACAAAATCAAGATGATATTTTTAAATAACTCTTTTCAAAAGTCCGCGCCATCGCATGTCCGCCATTGCTCGATGCCGTACTCTGAGCGTGTATTGGACACGAGTGTGACGTCGGCGTTCGGCGTGAACTCGGCTCAGCTCGTGTCAAGGACGAGTGTGACGTCTGCTTTCGGCGAGGACTCGGATCCAATCACACGCTTTGCATCCAAGCAATGGCGACCGCCAATGTTGCTTGACGGACATTTTAAAAAGGGTCTATTACACTGGCTTTATTGTAATAATATAAATGAAACCTTGCCAAAACAAAATACCAAAACTATAGTATTATTTACCCAGTGATTCGTATGATTTGCAGATCGTTTTATTATTGCTATGTGACTTCATTTTGTAATAAAAAATAGTAATCAAATAATACAAGAAGCAGCACGACACAGTCACTTTTCGAATTCGACCTGATGAGGATATCGGTGGGCTCCAAATTTTTTTCGCTCAGGTTAGTGTCCTAAATAAGCTCTTCTGGACAGAACACTGAATGACCTCATTTCAGTTTGAAGCGAGAAAAAAAACACGAGAATAACTAGCTTGCGCTAATAATGTCGGGAGATAATAGGGAGTTTTAGTAGACCGTGTTTCCCCCTCCGCTAACCCTTCGCTACGAAGAAACCGCCACTGCGCCTGCGCGCCGATGGCCTTGGCTGTAGAGTTGCGGGTAGCGGAGGGGCTTAGCGGAGGGGGAACGCGGTCTACTAAAACTCGCTATAGATAAGTTGATGTTGTTAGCGTGAACACGCTTCACTAGTCGGATTTACCTGTGTGTTTTCTACAAGTGCCGTGGGAAGTTTTCATTTGGGAAACTAACCTAAGAGGTAGACGTTGGTACCTGCCAATACATTTTCAAACTAAAATCTGAGAAAAAAAGAAAAGGAAAATGAACGGTTTCAAAGCAACCTTGCTGCATAAAACAAAAGAAAAAAGAAGAAACGGCGCCAATGTCGTTTTCGCGCTAACGGTTTCACGAAGTCTGCATACATAGAAAAAGACATCTCCATTCGACGAGCAGAGCAAATCAACTGTTAAAAGTATTTGGGAATTCTTTTCATATCGCACGCACGTTACGCTAGTTCAAAACTTACGGGGTCCGTTCTTCCTTGTCAAACTCCTCAACGGCGAAATTGCATTTTCTTCTCTCTTTTTCTTCTCGCATTTGAAGACATCCTCTCTCCGCAGGCTTCGTTGTGCGCAAACTTTGAGATGCCTCGCTTCGTTCTTGACAGGTCTTCGACAAAAGCGATGGATCTCGCCAAGGGGAACGCTTCGTTTTTAAGCTTTTATGTTTGCACTTCTTTTTTAACGGTACGTGCTGAGTCGCAAAAAAGCTTTGCCGTTGTTGTAAACAAGCTCTCATCGAAGCCATTTATTTGTTTCGCTCGAGTCTCTCCCGCGGAAGTATATATACCACGTCAATACTTGGGCCGGAGGGGGGGGGGGGGGAGCAATCTTGTCATCATGTTTCAACCTAATGAGTTCCTCGTCAAGTGCAGTTTTTATCCTGTGTATGCATCAGTAAAGGAAACTCTATGCAAGTTCCATCGATGGTGCCTGTAATACCATGGTGACGTTGGACCATTTATTATTTGCAGCTTCCATAAAACGAGTGCGCAAGTTTTTTTTGTTTTGTTTTTTAATGTGAGCAGGATTTGTGTTTGACAGTTTGTCGTGGGCGTCAAATTATTTGCGTGCTGCTTGTAAGACCTAAAATAATCCGAAGCTCGCTGAAAGCTTTATCAAGTATGTCATTTCTATATTGCACCCTTAGAAAACAAATTTTGTAAAAACAAGGCCCTCCATGCAAGTCTAAAAAAGTGATACGTAGGAAACATGCTTACGAGTATACACTGACATTCTTAGTGTTCTTTGACTATCTAAAAACGCAAAATAAAACCATCTTGCGACAATCAGCAGCACTGGTACGGTGCCATATTATTGTTCGGGGTTCTTGGAAAGCAAAAAAATTTACTCACCGAGGCGCCCACTTTTGCGTCGAGACGGCGCGTTCTAGATGACGACATGAGTGTATGAACCCAGGCTTTCAAAGTGACGACATCAACCGCATTCAGATGCGTAGTTTCTCATGAAGGCAAACTCCTTGGAGGCCGAGGCGGCGCGACGAAGTACGTAAGGGGATCGCAAATGTAGTTCGCCGCTGCTATAAATCATTCGTTCCCTTGCGCAAGAAATTCAATATGTCGCTTTTCAACTCAATTATGACTGGCAACAAAGCAACTCTAAAGCGGATGGATATTCGGCTCCAGTAACTGGCTCTTTCTTTTTATGAGTGTACGCTAAAAAAAGTTGCCCTAGTTTGTGTTTCTTATATTGTGATTATGGAAGGGCACGTCCTAATCTTATATTAGATAACTATTAAATTTCATGTTAAGGTGTTCAGAATATAAAGAAAAGCGTGGTTTATATTCATTATTACGCTATTTAAAAAAACTGAATTTGTGCGATGTTCGAACTCTCCTTCATCCAAAAGAGCAACTAACACGCCGGCGTTTAGAACCACACGGAGGGTAATATTGTGATGTTAGAAGTGACCAGTGCTCCTGCACATATTAGAATATTGCTCATACTATCCAAAGAATTAGAGTCTCCTACATAAGTTATCTTTCTCAGCAAGCTTAGCCTGGTTTCTATTTTTAGCAAAACCAAAACAAAAACAGCGGCGCGCTCCAATTGACTTGGCGAGTACAAGCAAAAAGTTTAGCAGCAAAACCTTTCTTATTGGCTTAAACGCCCAGAAGAAAAATAAGTTCATATCTCGATACCACAAAACAAAAATGCGTTAACGTAATTACCAGAATATATATAAAAACGATGCCAAATATTTTATTGCGACAAATAACTTTGTAGGACCTGAGGCTTAAAAGATGTAAACGATATGAATGTTTGCACTACATGAGGTTGACCAACCACTGAGATCTTCCGATACTGCTTCAACACTATAGAAGAGACATTTAGTTGGGGCAGTCCGACTGCTGCGTTCCTCACGAAGCATAGACTACACGACCACATGTCGTTAGAATCATAAACACTGGTCGGGATGGGGATTGAACAAAGGATTCCTGAGTCCTGCAACGCAAGCTTTCGATCAACGCGTGAAACCGAGCTGCGATCCGCTAAGCACACTCGGCCACCAATTGCCCCCGAGGCAAAAAAAAAATATTCGCGCATTAGCGATCAATACTATATTTATAGGAAGCTACGGTTTCACCGCGGAGATGGCCTTCTACCATTTGCCCTTGGAGTAACGCGGCTGGGTGGGAGATTAATATGCCAGGACTAATTATGATGATGGTTGCACACTGCAGCAGCCGGGGAACGTAATGTTGGGCCGGGCGCGGCGAGCGAGGACCGCATGGATCGCCAACTGAAATGAGCGGACCGGTTCTCTAAATCACTGTGCGATCCTGCGCGCTACGACGCACTGCAAGGCTCGTGGTCAACGGAGTCGCGATACAAAATGGTTCCGGAGCACGTGAAAACTTGCGACGTGAATTCCTATTTATGACGTCAAAAATACGCTCTTAACCTCGTTCCACTTAAATTCCTATCATAACCTTAAGTTTTTTTGTTTTTTTTTTCAAGAAAGCTTTGATAAGTTAGGAGGAACTGTGTTCCACATACTTGGTAGTTTATACACAGCAGTGTTTCGGATAACTGTGAACACTTCGTTTTTTATAGAGGGCACAGTTCCAGATATCAAAGAACTTCTGATTGTCGATTGAATCTACAGCCAAGTTTTATATAGAATATTTATAGGCAAAATAGCTACATCACAGCTGAGATGGCAGTAATGGCATTACTGCAATGGAATTACAGTAATTAAATTACTTTTTGGAGTAATGCGTAATGTATTGAATTACTTCTCTAGGCTAGTAATTTACTAATGTAATGGATTACTTTCAGGCAGTAATTTCGAGACATTTACTCATTACATTTGAAATTACTTTTGTTCTAAATCAGAAAATTCGTTTGCAAGCTTTAAGAAAGAAGAGAAAATTATTTTGCATGATGAAATGTTGTGAAACAGCATCAGAGGAAATAATCGACGGCTACCTGAGCGCAAAAGCCTTGTACGAAGAGCTGGACAGACGCACAAAGGAGAGCTGGAAGGCGAAGGAGAAAAGCTTGGGTGTAGACATCGCTGGAAGGCAACGGCTTACGAACTCCAGGCACGACAGATTCACGGCGTCGCGTCATCACGACGATACTATACTTCGTTCATCCCTAAGCTGACAGTGCTGTGGGAGCTGCAAGCTAACCAGAACCAATCAAACACCTTCTTTTAATCACGTGTCCCGTCCCTTTCTCTGCGCGTGGGTATGAACGAGAGCGTGGTTACGTGGCGAACGACAGACGTGTGACTGCTCCAACAAACACGTAGCTTCCACCGTTCATTCCTAAGCTGACAGTGCGTCAGCTTAGGGATGAACGGCTCATAGGCTACAAGACGACGGGCACATCACCAGTGAGTTAAACATAATTTCAAACCTGAGAGGACAAGACAAACATATCCCCAGCCTTGCACTTTCATCAAGCAAGGTCAAATCGTAAGCTTCGACCATTGTGAACAACAAACGACCGGAATAAATAGTTAATTTCAAATGCCTCGTCGAAGCCCCAGAACGTTTCGTGCGTCCTCGGGCACAGCAGGTGCCGCTCGCGGTATGCCTCGCTGCCTTCCCTTGGGAAGTTTATTCGGGAATGAGTCTACAGGCAGATATCGCCCCCCGTTTGTTGGGAAAGTACACAATTTAGGAAGCTCGCGCCATTCCTCACCTGGCAACGCTTCTGCTTAGCAATTATCTGGGCCCTTTGTGTGACAATGCGCAAAAACTTGGACTCTTCGGGTGTTTGGGAAAAATGCTCCTTGAAAGGAATGTCCGAGAATAGGTCAACTATACCCGGCAACAACTCTTCTTGGCAATGCAGTGGAGGGTACAGGCACGCGTCCCCTCTCCCATTTTGAGCGCTGAATAAAGCTGTGCGCGGGCTCTCCTCCTCTCCACTACATTGCCAAGAAAAGTTATCGCCGAGTATAGTGCTCTCGGGAGAATCGAATTAGATTGCGTCCGAGGCGGAAGGGAAACTTTTCACGTGACGACTCCTTGTAAGAACGAGCTGCCATTGCCCGACTTACCAAACTGACACGGACTACAACTTTTAAATCAGGAAGACGGAAACATTTCACCCTTTTAGTAAGAACCTTCACCGTTGAATGAACAGCGAAACCGGTGAGTCGACTGTCCTTCTGGGTCACGTCTAAAGAAGCTATTCATCATGTTTAACACGTATGTCGCGTGCGCCAGCAAAACCACTGTTCAGTATGGTTTACTTTGAGGCACATAAGGTTGTTGCGGTATAAACAGGAAGATCTGAGTTTTGGTACATATAGACCAACTCAGCTGTTTGACGTCACATCACTGCAGTGGCGCTGCTGTCGGCACTGCGCATGCGCAGCGCTTCGCTTCTCCCGGATCTGGTTCCTGCACACGCGCTGTGTGGGCAAACGAGGGCTTGTTTTGTAAACACTGTGTTGGTGTATACGGTAAATAAAATGAGCACGAATTACTGCCTCAAGGTATTCAAAAATGTAAGTAATTTCAAAGTAATTTCATTACTTTTTGGAAAACAATTGTAATGTAATGTCATTACCTTTAGTCCGCGGTAATTTGTAACGTAATTTAATTACACGGTTTTGTAGATTTTCAGAAAAGTAATTAGTAATGTAATTTAATTACTTTTTGAAAGTAATTTTGCCATCTCTGCATCACAGTCAGGAACAATTAACGGTTGAAGCTGGATGGTCCGTTCCAAGTGAATTTGTAAAACCTTCGTCTTTCTCGGCTCTCTTTGCTCGTGTCGCTGATCTTGCTCGCAGCGACTTCTTACTTTTCTCGTTGCCCATAGACGTTCAAACAAGCTATTTGATAGTCGTAAGCGACAGAGGTAAATATGTAACTTTCCGGAACTTGACCAAATTGACTTTTAAGTGGAACAGGGTAAGTGAAACGGCATGTCAGTGGAATGGCAATTCATGCAGCTCCTACGTGTTGCAGATAAAGATAGGACACATAACGCGAAAGGAACCGGCGTTTCGCACACACACACACACACACACACACATATATATATATATATATATATATATATATATATATATATATATATATATATATATCAGGATCAATTAAAATTTGACTTGTTCTACAAATAATATGTGGAACGTTAATGTAACTGGTATCTATGTGAAGCCAGATTTAAGAGTGTCGGCGACGGTGCTCATTGTGGAAGGAGACATGAGCACACGCTCGTATCTTCAAAAAAGAGTAAACACCTTAATCCTAAGCATGACGTCATCATTACGCAGAATACGTTTTCGTTCAGTGTGTGTGTGTTTGTGTGTGTGTGTGTGTGTGTGCGTGTGCGTGTGTGTGCGTGTGTGCGTGTGCGCGTGTGTGTGTGAGTGGTGTGTGTGTGTGTGTGTGTGTGTGTGTGTGTGTGTGTGTGTGTGTGTGTGTGTGTGTGTGTGTGTGTGTGTGTGTGTGTGTGTGTGTGTGTGTGTGTGTGTGTGTGTGTGTGTGTGTGTGTGTGTTTTGCCTTTCGCTGTTCGCACATAGATGCCAATTAGGTATACGTGGAGCAATGTATGATACCTTTGCGCTAAATTTAGCGGTTTATTCGGTTGGCGGATATTTTTCAGTAAACATATAACGCCTAAAAGGCAGAGATGGCAGTAACGATATTACTGTAATTGAATTGCTGTAATTAAATTACTTTTGAGAGAAATTTGTAATGTATCGTATTACTTTTTCATGCAGGTAATTTAGTAATGTAATGAATTACCCTAGCGGCGGTAATTGTAATTAAAATAGTAATTACTTTTTGGATACTTTTGGCATGTTTTTTTTGTTTGTCCGGAAATTAACAAAAAAAGAAAGCAGTTCTTGCATTTGCAAAAAAATAAAGCTTCTTCTAAAAATAACGAAAAATAAACGACAAATGCGTGCATTTTTTTGTTTGTGGCCTCTCCTCGTATGACGGTCGGACTGGATGCCTTTATGTGCGCGTCGCTTGAAAGCTCTCTAGGTCGGACTAGAGGGTCATGCCGCCTAAATCCTGCTGGGTTTGTCTTGCTGTGACCAAGAATCGGCTTCCGCAAGCGTGGCTTTTGTCTCCCTTGAAGATTACCTTGCCCCGAAGTTCACACAAAGAAGAGACAGCCCACAGGAATAATCAATAGCGAGGCAATCCGAACCCAGACGCATACGGGTATCTACAGCGTGAGCAGTAGGTATTTCGGAAAAACGTTAACCCACAACACAGACAGACCCAAGGTCAGTCGGTTCGGTTTGGGAGGGCATGTTGGTTCGCCTTATCCGTCTTGGGTTTTGCACACTGGCTTGGTGTGGGGTCAACGGTTGTTACTTTGCAAATGCAGAGAAGAGTGCGTTCTTTTTTTTGTTTAGCTCCTCCTTTAAACTATATGAAACTGTAATTTAAAAGTAATTTCATTACTTTTATGCGGTAATTTGTAATTGTAATTCCTTACTTTCGTGTAGTGGTAATTTGTAATGTAATTTAATTACATTTCAGTCATTTTCCGAAACATAATTAGTAATGTAATTTAATTACAATAAATGAGTAATTTGGCCACCTTTGCTAAAAGGTAAAAACGAGCCCTATAACACTTCCTGGGCGACAAACGGGCTACTGAACATGCGCCCTCCCCGCAGATCGCGCGTGGGAACCCGTTATTTTGCAAGTTGCAACAGATAAACTGGAAAAATATATATGGAACAACCAGCCAAAATGGGTGTGTTGTGTGTCTTTTAGCACTGAATTAAGCTATTTTTCAGTTTGGTGTTCTGACTGTACTTTTTCTGCTACTTTCATGAGCAGGTGACGCTAAGCTAAACCCAGGTCCCACTAACGCTGAAAGAAATAGATAAACTGGAAGAATCCATTGATAGTCGGACAGCAAGTAGGACTAAAAACCAGAGGGAAAACGTATCCAAATTAAACAAAAGCAATAAAGGCATTGCAGACCTGGGCGCTCGTGTTCCAACCTGCAGGTCAGAGTTACTGAAATCGGCCAAATAAAGAAGAACCGGGCCTATGTCACCGAAACACATGGTATTGTGGAGCGGGAATCTGCAAGTACGCATGAGCAACTTTCTGTGTTAATGAACTCTTTGGTTGACATGAATGGGCAGATGCGCAGAAACACTCTCATTTTTGGAGGTTTGCCGGAACGTGAAAACGAAACCTGGAGTGACATAAAAGAACGAACTTAATAAAAAAAATATACTGACGCCTAACCTTGGCGAAATAGAAAGAGCACATCGACTGGGGCCAAAGCATCTAGATTTTAACCGTCTAATAAGTGTCCGGTTTCTCAGATTCAAAGGCAAAGGTAACGTTCTCCCCAACAATGGGTTTCGGAGAAAAATGTTGCTAGATTTTGCGCAAGGTTTAGGGATCAGCATATTAGGTACAAACGTGCGCTTGATAAATTGCATGTTGGTAATGAAACGTATGTGTATGACTATGCTACTGAAACTGTCGCACCTGTTCAAAGGCCACCTGAAGTTGTCCGTGCAGACGACTGACGAAACCCGAGTGCATGTCAATGTTCTGTTAATCCGACATTGTACTTTTTTGTTGTAAATTTTCGTAGTTCACTTTGAAGGCAAGATGAATTTGAATACATTACCGCCTCTTGCAAATGGCAGACTTGTGCCTATCTCAACTACACTATTCAAGATACTGTATTTCAAATACTTTTGAAGTATCTTCGTATCTTGCAAATACTTTTGATCGAGAGTACTTGATACTGTATTTTAATTACGATTCTGAGTATCTTCTACTGATTATCTCAAATACATTCTTGACATTCCGCCATTTTTCGAGTTTTACGGTATGAAGTAGCGTGGGCGTGGCACGAGCAAGCGTAAATATTGCTTCGAGCAATCAAATCCTGTTGCTAGCTCGGATAAGCTACGGTGACTTAGATTGAGTTCGTGAAAACATCGCGTTTGTGCCGATTGTGACTCATATTTCAGCCCATAGTTTGTGGAATCAAGGTTTTCCCTCGCCTTCACCAAGGCGCCTTTTGTTTCCTGGAGTTTCCCCAAAAAATGCTCAAGCAAAAGGGGTGGCTTTACAGAAGCAAAGATCGCTACACTGAGGCGCAGCGCAGAATGGGGAATGACCCACGACAACAATGCAGACTTCAGTGTCAAAAAAATAGCAAATAGAAGAAAAGTGACAAGTAAACACAAAAAGAAGACACTTGTTTTTGCTTGTTGTATATTTGAAATCGCTACAGCAAAACGTCGTGGTATTTTTTTTTTTCATTTTGTCGTTAGTTCGGCACTTATTGCTTTCGCGAACACAGTCTGTAGGCGAACATTGATAAGCAGAGAGCAGGACAGCAAACGAACTACGAGCGGGATGACCTCTCAAAATGCCAACAAAGCTTCCCCCAACGTTGAGTCACTTTCTGAAGCAACCTACTTCAAGAAGGTGCGACCGGTGCCGTGGCTATTATGTGGGTTCTCTTTGTTATCCATTCACTGATTTCCATATTCCAAGTTCGTTTATAGTGAACTCCCCACATAGAAAATACGAAATGCTGTTAAACGATGCGTCTAAGGTGCAGGATATGACATTCAGCGATGTCACTATAGCTGAAGCGACCTCTTTTTTTTTCTTTTTTTTTGTCCCAGAGATGTTTTGTAACATGTAACAGCGATATCCTGCTGCTTATAGTTGGACTGCATAAAATAGAGCTAAAATGTTTGTTGTTTTTTTGCCGAGTTGTGCAGTCGCGTGCTACTAAACCTTTATGGTAAACCAGATTTGCACAACTGTATAATATTTTGTCACTGACGTCGATACCAATTACGCAATGCGGAAGTATCTTCAAAAGTAATTGAATTACATTTCTAAGTATTTGTACTCTACTCAAGATACTTTACACTGAAAGCAACTTGAGTAGCATTTTAAATACTTTATGAAGCAGGTATTTAGTAACTTAACTTAAATACCTTTATCGAGTATTTTAACAAACACTATTCAAATCTGACATAATCATTGGAACTGAAACTTGGTTGACGTCGCGCGTATACAACAAAGAGTTAACACTGAACAAATCGTATAACTTATACCGTAAAGACCGTCCAAACGCAAGAATCGGTGGTGTACTAACTGCAGTTGAAGCTAATTTAAAATGTACGTTAATAACTTATGACAGGTTTCTTGAAACGTGGATACGTTTGAAGCTGGGTTTTCGTAAAGTTTTAGTCGGTGCTTGTTATCGTCCGCCAAACACAAACCCCAGTGAATTTCATGATGCCATGTATAGTTGTATGGGGCACTTAACGGAAGCTTACCCAAACGACGACGTAATATTAGTGGGTGACTTCAATTTTGCAGGTAAAGACTGGACGACGCTTGGTCCCTCATTTCAGTGTGCAAATCCGGGTCACTGCAACAATTTTCTTGCCTTGTCTAGCTGTTTCGGTGCAGCGGCACCAACTAGTAGCCACTCTTACCCGAGGCAACACGGTTTTAGACCTATTTTTCGTCAACAACTCTGACTAAGTAAGCACAATAAACGTTCTTAATTTTATCAGTGATCATGCGATTATTCACGTTGAAACTAACTTTACCTCCGGAAACCGAGTAAACAATTGCAAGACAATATATAACTACGCTCGGGCAAATATGGAAGCTATGAATATCTTGCTAAATATGTTTTTAGAGTAATGTTTAGCTCATTATCAAGACCTATTTAAACACGCAATTCAGAATTCGGTGTAAAGCAACATTCCTAAATTCAATATCGCATCCGACTATCTCTCACCCTGGTTCACAAACGTATGTTGAACAATAGAAAGAGGTTGTTCCAGAAAGCAAAAATAACTTACAGAGACGATGATTGGTTCGCACATAGTCTTCGGTCAAAAATATAAAAAAGGAAATTATAAAAGCAAAACAAAAACGTTTTTCGGAGACAAACTGCCACATGTGTTAAAAGCCGATCCTCGTAAGTTCTGAAAAGTTTTAAATGCCAGCGAAACTCGAAGTAATTCGTTGTTCACAAACCAGGAGGGTGATTGCCTGTCTGATAGCGATGCGGGACGTATGTTGAATAGCTTTTCGCTTCCTTCGCCACCGGAGCTTAAATTTCTGTCCATGCCTTCCATTTCCTTCACAAGTAACGGTATCGCCAAACTTGTTGATAAACACCCGTCTCACTGCCCCGCCGGCGATCATAACCATATCTTCAAAGGTACTAAAAATGTTAAACCACTCGGCCTCTGTTCTTTTATCTCCACTTTTTCAGCAGTCTTGAGACTGGCACTGCTCTAACTCACTGGGGTTTTTGTTATCGTTAAATCAATTTTCAAATATGGCAGAGAGTCCAACTCCTCCAATTATCGGCCTATCTTCCTCACCAGCGTTCCGTGCAAGGTAATAGAGCCCGTCATTTTTACAGCTATCACCCCCTACCTCGACGGCAATGATTTTGTTTTAATCAGCACGGCTTCAGCAAAACTACTCAAATAATACTCAACTTTTTAAGTTCATCACAGATTTGCACTTTAACACTCATGTTGGCATCCAGGCTGATGTTATCTTTATCGACTTTGCAAAAGCATTTGATACAGTTCGGTATGGTCGTCTACTGTTAAAATTGTCCGATTTTCAAATAAATCCATCTATCGTAGAATGAATCCCATCACTTTTGCGTGGTAGAACCCAATCAGTATGGTTAAACGATACCCTTTCTTCAAAACTTTCCGTGACACCAGTCCTTCCTCAGGGTAGAATAATTGGTTCCCTCTTTTTTCTCATTTATATAATGACCTTCCATCCACCTTAACATCAACAATCAGATTGTGTCTAGACGATTGTGTCATATATCGAAAAATAACTAGTACATATAAGAGTCGTGCGCTACAAACTGACCTTGACCAAATTCGTAATTGGTGAATAAAATAGCGGCTTAACATTAGCAAATGGCGGCTAATAAGGGTTACCAAAGAAACTAATGTGATATTGACCCAGTACAGCCACCTCTCTCCAACTAGAAGCTGCCACTTCGTAAAAATATCTAGGTGTCCACTTCATGTCCAGCTTAACTTGAAACGAGCACATAAATCACGTCATACGCATCCAGAAAACTCGGTTTTCTAAGACGTACACTGTGCCAGGCACCCCAAGAAACACGCCTGCTTTCCTATAAAACTATAATTCTGCCAATACTAGAATATTCAAATATAATCTGGAACCCGCACCAAGATTACCTTGTCAAAAATCTTGAAGCCTTGTAAAATAAAGCCGCCCGCTTTATTCCTGGAAAATACTCTTATCAAACCAGTGCCACACGTTTAAAACAAAATTTAAATCTGTCTTCTTTGGAAATAAAAACAAAATTGTGTTTGTGTTTTTTTTTATTGAATTTATTATGATTGTAGGCCTGCAACCCATATTTCGGCCCAATGTGATAACACCCAGACAATGGAACCTTTTGCATCACGCGCTCATGCATTCCTCTCATCTCCGTTAGTTTTGTGTATTTCAGATTGGAACGCGCTCCCAGACCCTGTGGCAACAAAACGTGACGTTTCGTTAGTTTCAGAGGGAATCTGACGATTTATTGTTGAATTCGTTCCAAGATGATAATCTGTTTCGTCTTAAATGTGCTTGGCGTTGTGTGCATGACTCGAGTCAATCAAGGGCACCTCTGATCTTGTTTTTTATTGTTTGATCCGTTTTTGAACCCAAAGTTTAATATATATTCTGCTTTTGTATATGTTGTGTGTTGTTGTTATTTTTCAAATCCTCGCGCATGTAATACGTCCGAAAGGATGTCTTCGAGCAACAATAAATGAAATGAAATGAAAATGAGCTAAAGTACTCGGAGGCGTGAATGTTTTGTTTTAAACAATCGCTTTCCGGTCGTTAGAATAAATAAATCAATAAAACTTGAAGTTCGTATCAGCTTGAAAATTATTGTATACATTCTCCAAATTTAGCAACGTGTATAACATTTAAAAAAATATATAGACAGTTGTTTTATAGCATCCGTGTCTCGAGATCAACCGTTTCAAATTCAAGTCCAAGAAAGGCCGGGAAAGAAGTCCGTTTGAATCAACGCTGCCATCTCGTAACGTCCGAT
Source organism: Ixodes ricinus (assembly GCA_037355805.1). Lineage (NCBI taxonomy): Eukaryota > Metazoa > Arthropoda > Arachnida > Ixodida > Ixodidae > Ixodes > Ixodes ricinus. Next base: position 28,866 of record JAZHYW010048717.1, read on the forward strand.
CACAATTCGGATGATTTCCGCGAAACAAGAAACATCAATTCGAGAATGCATTTTCTGGCGTCCCGACGTCTCCTTACATTTCGCGCGTCCTCTGTCAGTGTCTGCGAAAGACGTTGCATACAAGTGTCAGGTTTGTTCGGGTTTGAAATAAAAGAACAAATTTATGCATCTTCATCTCGCGTGTTTCAAGGTTTCTTGAGTGCGCGCCTTTATTTAATTTATATACTGAAGGCTCCACATTTAAAAAAGAAATACATTATTCAGTTTTATTGACGAGTCTTTATGTCAATTTTTTTTCGTGTACTGGCACAATAATTTATTCGTGGTTTTCTTTGATAATATGTGGCTACAAAACTAAAACATAGCTAAAACGTTTTAATTTTCACGAAGTGGCAGATAGAGTATCGGTAAGCAGGTTGACATCTTTGTCCTGTTGAAAATAAACCCTCGCTCTCTTTTACCGTAACATTTCATTTTGAGATAAAAAGTTTTTTTTTAAAGTTAACTGTTGTAACATATATTGAAAAACAAATTACATCACAACTTATACTACAAATGAAACCGACAAAAAAAAACTTTTCTACGAGGCCATAAAAATAGAAAGACGAACGGAAAATCCTGATTGGTCGATAAGGTCATGACGTCACAGTTACGTGTGACGTCACGCCACATGACCTCGCGCGGGAATTTCAAACAACCACAACGCTCACGAGTGACCTCACACGTGACACGTGACTCTACCCACTAGACCACGCCCACACGCTTGCACGGCATAAGAACGAGCGCGGGTTTATATCGGAAGGCTTTGCGAACGGGGCTCGATAACGCTATCGCGTTCCCCTTTTAAAGGCAAAGCTTAAGAGCCCTCCAAGTTCATGTTTCGCAACAAATGCAGTGGAGCCATTTATTACGTAGCACACTACCGGTTCACGTATATCCTAATGTTTTTCTCATCATTTTTTTTATTATAAGAGTGAATTAAGTCTGACAGTGATATGAGTGGCCATATCCAGATGATAGCGTCCATATTTGATTTCACAGATACTGCGAAACCCACCTTCTAGGTAATAACCGGTAGTTATTAGGGGCTATTTGCACACTGGCGCCACTACGTTTCAACTCACGCGATAAAGAGCGAATACAGAAAAAGAAAGACCGTGAATTTACGAGTTACCGCGAGTTATACTCCTGGCGCGTCGTTGTCCTCGGTATATTTAGGCCAATAAATTGGAAGCACGAGAAATAAATAAGCTAATAATATGAGCGTTTTGAGTCGTACATTAACTGCGCGGTGTCAGCATCTCTCAAAAGAACCCCGTTATTTTGAGGCGGTACGAGCAGAGGTCATTTATTGAGCCTCATTTTTAAGTTGATGTGCTTCGTGCGTGAATTCGTCGAGGAGGGAAAAAGAAAATGTACGGTTTTACTGGATGGGCCATCATCGCCCAATCTTGTTCACGAGGTCTCTTCTCCAGAAAAGCCGAGAAGGAACGCTTGCGCCACTCTTTTGCTGCCATGTTCATTGTCACTATTTCGCAAGAATAAAAAAAACGAGTACAGATTTGAAAGCGTCAAGGATTCATCTCAAGTATAAATGCATTTCATGACCTTTCGGTATTTCTGTTGCTTCAAGGTCACCCTTTGAAGCATTTTTTTTGTACTTTGTAGATTTTTTTTATAGATTAACTCCCCCCCCCCTTTTTATATGATGAATTCGCTGCTTAATATTTAAGATTGGAGTCGGTCGGTCATGTTTTAGAATTACATTTGCATTTGAGGATAATAATTGAGATGGGCGAGCTCTCGGATACATTTGAAATAATGTACAGCCGACAGCTATGAAGTGGTTTACCATTCCCATTGTGTTTGGAAGAAACAAACGTTGACAGGGTTTTTATGAAAGGAGGAAAACTCAAAATAGTATGTAATATAACAAAATTTAAGATATGTCTGTGTCTCCCCGTGCCTATATCTCTTCAATGTTTCAGCCACACAAAGTTTAAGTAACAAAACATCAAGGATTGATTTTAAAAAAAATATGTTGCTTTTTATCTAGATTTGAATTCGTAAATGACGAAATTGACTGCGTAAATAAAAAGTGTACAGTGGTGTGTATAACAGCTTGTCTAATCTGAACAAACAAAACTTAGAAAAATATATCGAGAATGTTAAAGGCAAATGAAAGTAAAAACTTCGTTTTAGCTGGATGGGTGGAAGATTTTTTCTTTACCAAACAGCGCCTAACCCGGCCAAACACCTGAACTCCAAACACCAATTCAATTCAATTTTTTTATTTATTTCCAAACTGGAGAAGGGAGACAGAAATAAAAGCAACTCAAATGTTGCTTCAAGAGGCTCTCTCTCCCTCAGTAGCAACAACGAAAGCAACAACAAATTTGTTCGTAAATGAAGGTGCAAAACAGAATTAACATAAAACACAAAAAAAGCTTAAACCATAAAACTAGTTGTGTAATTATACATTTAAAGCGTAGATGTGTAAATCCCAAAGAAATAATGACCGTATATTTTTAGCAGATGCATTCAGAATTTCAATGCTCTGCGCACAAAAACAATATAAAAGTCGGGAAAGGGCACATTTTAGCATCTGACTGCCGTCAGTTGTTCTGAAGTGCGGCACCAACCATGCTTTCAGACCTACGAGTTTCCTATGTAGCTTTCCTATGAAGAGAACCCAGAAGAGAAACGCCGCGCTTATGAACGTTTTGAAATTTTGCTTGGAGAATACATACTACCCCATCTATTGCATATAAGGGTCAGAAAATGACCAAAAGATGTGAAACCCTGATTACCCATCTTATTAATGGTTACCGTTGCGATTTTGTTGGCGCATCTATGAGGAAAGCAGAAAGATTTTTATACATACATATATATTTTTCTGTCTTTAGCTACTTTAAAAGATTCACCCTATTGTAAAACCTGCTCTTCCACATCCCGGAAGCTCGAATTACCACAATTCACTGGAAAAAAATAACCCCAATTTTGTAAGATTCTTTTTTCTTTTTTTAGGAGGATTTTTCAAGTTATTTCGCGATGACGTCACATAAATGCTTGGTTGTTTCCTTTGAGAAAAAAACATAAGTGAAGAATAAACAAGCAATTTGAGGTAAATGGATGCTATTTTTCTTATAAAAGATAGAAGATAAAAACAAAAAAGAACTCGTGCCCTCTATTTTACAGCTATGAAGGATTCATTTTGATCATTACTTGCGCAAAGTTATAAAATCTTTTAAGGGTCCCTTCAGGTGCTTTTTGGGATAAATTTTTATTAAAGTCAGGCGAGGGTAAGTTACAATTTTACGACACGAACAAAACCGTATCATATTTAGTAACAGCGAAAGCAAAAAGTCAATGTAGTGCTCATTTAATGTAACTAAGTTCTAGCGTAACAACTCTACCTTATTACTAAATAAGATCGATCTCTCTTTTCGGCACAACGATTCAGGTAAGAGATATAGAGGTTGTTTATTGTCTTTTTTAAGACTTTACATATTTGTTTTAAAAAAGCCGTGAAAGCTACATTTATGCGGTTTGTGCAGGTGAGTTATACGGCCAGGGGGACATAGTATATGAAGCTAATCATAACGATTAGTCGGATAATTAGGGAAATAGAAAAATATTTTAATTAACTTTTTAATTAGTGAAATTAGACATATGGCTCCAATTAGAAACTTGCTGAGCGTCATCCAAAGCCACTAAATCAGTCACTTCTACAAAAACGGAGCGCGTGAGAAGCGTACTAGCGCGCTAAAGTTACCACTCCCGCAGCAGGTACGTTCAAGGTTGGAACTCTGATAAGAGACGGAAAAATCGCGCGGGCGCCTTATCGCGACGGTAGCCTTGTACCTGCTCCACGAGTGGTAACTTTAGCGCACTACAGCACTTCTCACGCGCTTAAAGTCTTCCTGAAAAGTACTGGTTTAGTGGTTTTCGAGAACGCTCAGCATGTTGCCAATTGGAATCATATGTCTATTTTTGCTAATTAAAACGTTAGCTAGCAAATTTTACTTAAGTAGCCAACTGATCGGAATGATTAGCCCCTATACTATGTCCTCCTGGCCGTATAACTCACCTGCACAAACCGCATAAATGTAGCTTTCACGGAGTTTTTTTTTTTTTTAACAAATCTGCAAAGCTTAAGAAAACTGTACTTCAGTTTGTTAAGTACCACGCAGAAAAACAATCGCTGCCGGAATCGCTGCGCACATTTTCGTTGAAATGCGAGAGTACTTTGCCCTCTCTTATACTGCGTAAACGTTTTTTTTTCTTTTCTTTCTTTTTTTTAACATTAAACTGCATAATAACTGCTGCGCAAATTCTAGCAATATTTTTCGTCGACGTTCATGAAGTCTTTTGACACAAACCAATTCGCATGATTTTTTATCCCAACTGCTTACATCTTGTGTTCGGGTCTCCCGCGACCTGCCAACAGCTTTTGTTGTAGCACTACAGCAATTCTGACGTTTCTCTCTTACTAGATGCACGTAAAGATAAAAGTCGAAATTGTCCACTCGCTCTGCTTGCAAGTTCCACGGTGTGGGTTGCTGAAACGAAATTTTATAGCATTTAATAAAAACCGCTTCCCAAGCCTCCCGCTTGTCACCATAGGTTAAACAACAAAAACTCAGAATTTTGGGGCCGTGGGATCAGATTCCTCTTGGGGGACGTTCTAAACTTTGGCATTTCTTCTCAGTGTATCCTCTTATCACTCACCCGCGCATGCACATTCGTTTCCTTGGTTATAAACAGAGGGACGGATACTAAATAGTGTATTGCTCGCTCATAAATGCTATCACATTAAAGAAACATACACACACACACAAAACGTAAGCCCACCTCTTTCACGCAAACCCCAAAGTTTAAGCTCCGCACCAGCTCTCCACTACTAGCGACGCATTTCACTCATTCATCATTTGTCGTAGTATAGTTCAATCAGTGCTTTTCTTCTTCTTTTTCTTTTCTAAAATCTTGCTTCCAAATCCTAGCGGACGCGCGGAAGCTTCGTAAAATATGGAATGCCCAACGGAATGGATACAGCCGAAGAAAAATGATCATACGGAAAGTCCACCTCAAGTTCACACTTGGGAGCCAAGCGAACATAAAGACGAGACAACGAGAAGCGACCCTACCGAGCGAAAAATAAAATAAAACGTAACATAACCTCATCTTTCGAAAGAAAAGAAACTAAATATACATCTACGTTCGATGCACCAGATAAATAAAAATAAACATGAAGATGCACAGTATAGCTTGTTGCTGATGTTTTTTATCATTTTCATACAATTCATTCCTGATGAACTCCCCCGTCACTCACTCCTAAAGGCAGCAAAAATATATTATTTTAAATTTATATCCGCTTTCTGAGAGGCGTCATGGTAAGTTCAGCTAGAACCTCATGCCCCTGCTGACTATCCTGCACCTGCTCCGCAACCCACGCGCCGCAGGTGGCGTGATCGATGCGCAGGCGCGGAGCAGAGGGATCGACGTCAAAGGCACGCTACGCCGCTTGGTTTCGGTTTAAGAGCCGCGCTCAAGAACGTCATTCCTGGCCCCGTAACGACACACAAATTGTTTAAAACAAATTTCACGTCACGGCTATACTATAATGAGGTCGAGCGTCAATTCTCCAAACACATTACACCCCCCCCCCCCCGAAAAAAAAAGAGGTTAATTAAAGAGTAACTCCGGTACATTCTCTCGAATTTAGGGTTACAATGGTTTTTAGTGAAGGAAGTGTCCCTAAATTACAAGGTGTCCAATTTGTTTTTTTTTCGATGCCTTGTGTAGTTATGTAGGTATCCTATCTCAAAGTTTTGTATCGGGGGGGGGTGGGTACGGCGATACCGAAACTATCGGCTCGAGCATGATGGCAACCCTTGTGATCAGCTGCATCGCCATCGTGTGATGCAAAGTTCGTAATGCGGTACCGCAAAACGTACAACTGGCCTAGTCGCAAGAGCAGTTCCGATCCGTCAAGGAAGATGCTACAGTTGTTTTTCTGCTTTGCTTTGCACAAGTCAATCATCTGTAGCAGATAATAATATAGCATTCATTAAGTTGCCGGTCGAGAAGTGAGTTCGCCACGATGAAAGAACACTCAAAACGAGCCGTCACTTATCTTCTAAGAAGAAGATAACCGACCGCTGGGACGCCTGAAAACGCGCCAGAAAAACACGGCGAAAGACGTGGCGGTGCGAACAAGAGACTTCCTGGAAAACGAATATGGCATCAGGGTACAAGGTTGCTTGACAAACAGCTTACCGGCCGAATGACCGCTGAGAAGCTGGTGGTAACATTTTTAATAGCGGTTTTAGAGTAGATCGCGGTATCCCATTAGTTTAATGTTTTCGCAATGCTCCTATTTAGTCTGCGTAAATCGATATCAGTCGTCTACTTTGGTTCGACTTTCGACCAAATTTAAATCATTTTAATTAATAAGCTATCTAATTAACTAATATCACAACCGCTAGTGGCACATAAGGCCCCCAATTAGGCTCAAGTTCTAAATAGCTCTAACAAAAGTTCAATTTCTTTTCTCCCAAATTCTGGGTCGTCTAAAAATATACATCGTATAGTGCAAACTACCCTTTCAGCTTGACCGATTATATAAATGCGGCAGCTCCCCAATGAATATCACATGGGTATACACAAGCTATAAATACGTGACGGGATTACAGTGTGCTGCTTCTCATTACAGTAGCGAACACTCGAAAGCTTTAGCATTAAGACTTGGGGAAAGCGATGGAATATTCTACAAGTAAAATTGGAAAGAACATAAAACGAGATAGACATAATAAACCCAGCTATTAGTATGTCAATCTTTAACCAGCTAGCTCGCTTGCCAAATTACTCTTTGTTAAACACGCAGCGTAACATTTCACTTGATTTCACAAGATAACAGTTTCACTGACATTATCTTTCTTATTTTTATTTTAAGGAGCCAGTATTTTAATATTTCCGTAACTTTTGTTTTCTTACTTTCCTCTTGGGATCCTCAATCTGCGCCGGGTCACCTTGAGTGTTGTTATTTTGCCAATTCTTATTCATAGGCTCAAAAGAGATCTTGAATATAACTCTTTGTTTTATTTATGTCGCAGTTTCTATAGTCCTTCGTTACTTCTTATGCTCGGTACGCATTCTCTCAATTGCACCTATTCTCGTCCAATTCATTTAATCCACTTGCGTTTTATTTCTTTTTTCTTCATAATTTATTCTGTGTATTTGTTTCCCCTCATTTTCATCCCTAGATTTTGGTGTGCCTCGGTTTCCCCGTTTATTCTCTTCTCCGGCTCGTTTTCATTTCCCCATTTTCTCAAACATTCCCCATTAAAAAAAACACACGCAGCAATAGAGTAAGGTTTTGCGGTCTTTCAAAACGGCGAAATGGAATGGAACAAAGAAGAAACAAACACACACGCACCCTAATTTCAAGTTTAAATCGTTTCAATATTTTCCGGGTAATACACTCTTTTCTTTTCTTTATGACCACATTCGCTCGTGTACATGATCAAATAGTTCGCAGAAACGCCTCGGAGAACTACATTGCCCGTTTTAAGAAGGAACACATATATCACGATTCCCGTCTGCTAACTTCAGTTCCACGTTTCGCGCTTCGAGCAGAATTGTTTTCACGCAGGAACAATGAAAATTGAAAGACGATGAGGAAAAAAATACCTTTATAGAGGAAAACAAAATTATACCCCATCATAAATCTGCTTGACAAAACGCACTTACTGTATGATATTTTACATTCAGATAACGAGCTAATGAAAATAGGAGAAAACCCAAGAAGCGTTTTACGCAAACTTGAAGAGTTTGTTTTCAATATGACGAGTGTATTATCCATAAAAAATTTACGATCCTGACTAATTATAGCATGAACCTGTTTATAAAAAAAAAAAAGCCTGCGTTTGCCGCGCGTGCGCGGATACCAAATTTGCGTGAGGCGAAGCTTATACGCATGCGCAATGCAGACAGCAGCGCCACCGCAGTGCCGTAACGACAAAAAATTGGACGTGTTTTTTTCATATTTTTAGTTAGCTGTGGGAAAGATATAACGGTTCGCTTTTAATAAACACACAAACACACACACACAAAAACTTTTTTTTAACTAATAATTTCGTAGAGCACCAAAAACGGGAAATCGCAATACGTCTACGGGGTTTCCTAGTCTCTCAAGATGTGATACGCGAAACAAAAAGCGAAATAGCGGATCAAGGCTGTTCCAATCTCTTACAGCTGAAGGAAAGAAAGAGTACCGAAAAGTATTATTATTGAAAGAGTATTCGGTTAGTGTATTGCAGTGTTTATGTCTTGTTGTTCTTGTCTGGGAAAAATTCACGTACCTGTTCTTGTCTATTTTAAAGGCGTCGTTTAAAAGGAGATACAAAAATTTGAGTCTTCCTAATTTTGCGCGATCAGCAATAGTCAGTAGGCTGGATCTTTTCAGCAATTCTGTAGGGGAATCAAAGCGACCATACTTGTGGTGAACAAATCTTATCGCTTTCCTCTGAACACTTTCGAGGATGTTGATATTAGTTTGTGTATGAGGGAACCATGCAATAAGTGCATATTCTAATACCGGGCGAACGAGTGTGGTGTATGCAAGTAACTTGGTTTCGAGACTAGAGTGTTTTAACGTTCTTTTTAGAAAAAATAATTTGACGAGCGCTTTACTAGATACGTATTTGACATGCGCATTCCAGTTTAAGTTAGACGTTACCACGACACCTAGGTATTTGTATTCATTGACTCTGCGCAAAATTTTACCGTCTAGGCTGTAAGGAAAATCAAGAACATTTTTTTTTCTTATTGGTCAAGCACATACAAACCGTCTTTTCAGTGTTTAAAACCATCTGCCATTCACTGCACCAGTCTGCTACCTTCTTTAGAGATCTGTTTAATATTGCTTGGTCATCCTGGCATAAGATATCGCGATAAATAATGCAGTCATCTGCAAATAACCTTATGTTTGCGTCAGTGCCTTCAACCATGTCATTAATGTACAGAAGAAATAAGAGTGGGGCTAGGACAGAGCCCTGTGGAACTCCCGACTCCACTGCAACTGGTTTTGAAACCTGTCCTTCGTAATACACAAACTGAAAACGATTTCGTAAATTACTGTTTTTCGCGCGCCTCAAAAATTTGGTGTGTTGTTTTTTGTACCATACCTGCTAAATCCCCCATGGGGATTGGCAGTATTCTGAAATAAATAAATAAAAATAAAAAATGTTTCGAAAGAGGTTGGCACACAGAAACATTGTCGACGAGCGTCTGAGACTCCGCGGGAAATCCGTCAATTAAAGGCACTGATTTCCGTTTACATTTATTAAAATAACCATGTACGGTATACGCGACTCTATTTTCGTGTGCTCGAGATTTCTCAAATTCGGCGGAGTAAGGATTTCGGGAACGTTTCGCGCAGGCACGAAATTTTGCGATGAGTGTGGTGTGCTGTACGTATTTGTTTCCATAGAGAAACAGATTCGCGGGTTCTACATTTCGCGATTTGATGATCAAGTCGCGAAATTCGCGATAGTTAGGTCTTCGCGAAAATTATGTCGTTTACAGTAGATTGTACCGACTAAACTGTGTCTTGGTGAGCACCATATTATCTTTGTGAGTAAGTTAAAATAAAAATGATTTCAGAACCATTTTGAAATTTGCAACATCGTTATTATTACCAATTTTTCTTTCAAAATACTCCACGAATGGTCACATTGCGGTATGGAGGTAGAATGTTGTGTCTTGACGGGGCACTGAAGTCGATTCTTAGACCGCCCTTCTGTGGTGACAACTCAATCTAGACGCTCTAAGCATACCAACAACCCCAAAATCACAATCGTGCGCAGCTTATTTCCTCGTTAAAAGCGTGTTCAAAGATCGTGACACGCCCTTATTGGAAATAATTTTCTTTTGAGCGAAGTGGTCGACGAAGGGCGCTTGTCGGCCAGTTGCAAGCGATGGCTTCGCCCGCGGTGAAAAATATAAGTTTTTTTTCGAACGTGTACCTATCAGCCTCTCTTCGAAACAAGTTATAATAAAATAATTCGGAATCTGCGCGTATTGCAGGGCTTTAATTGATCCACACAATGTAGTTTACGAGAAAAAAGAGTCCACATGTTTTTCTATTGCCCTGAGATGAATAGGCGGTTTTGTATTATAGGACCTAATATATATGGGAACTAACAATTTTTAAACAATATAAGATCAAAAACGATCTTTTTCAAAACTGACTTCAGTTCCCCTTTAAGACAAAAAATAAATCAAGAAATTTATTTATTTTTAAACGTCAATTTGAAAACTGTTAAAATTATATGCCAACTGGAATACCCTTATCGACCCAACGTTTGGCCATGCGTGCCATACAAGAAACAAAAAACTACTATGTGTATCTACTAGGAAACTGGGATGCAAATGCAGTCATTTCAAATGTTCCTCATCTTTGCTCCTACCCGTCTTTGAGAGCGCCAAAGGCTGGTAGGGTACGTCGCTGCATTTTTAGACCATTCTTGTTACGGCTTTCACATAAAGGGCAGGAAGATGAAAGAAGACAATTTCTCCTACGTTAAGCCTGAAAAAGAATAACGCCGTCTTGAAAGCGGGTGATATTAAGATGGCCAAAAGCGCGGGTCCGCGAGATAACGTGGACCGCGCTTACTCAAAACGGGGCCGATGAAGCATAGCGTCCGCAAAGATAAGAAGACTCCGTTGAAACACAGCTCCAGCTAGTGTGCCTATATTACACTGTGCTGCCAACCGCTCCATCGGAGGTCACGTGGTGTATGGGCCGCGTTTGCAATACGAGCCGCAAGTAGGTGACGAACGCGTTGTTCGTCTGCGAGCGTTTCAGACCTTCCGCCTGCTTTCCTCCTCGCCCTGCGAAAATACAGCGCACGCCAGTGGCAAATCCAAGGGGGGGGCGACGGGGCAGCCGCTCCCCCCCCCCCCCCAAACAAAGTCGACCCCCCTCCCTCCCCCTTCTCGGAGGGCAATTTGACATGGGTGGACCCCCTTGCGCACGAAAGAATGGGAGAATAGTATCCTTAAAAATTTTCCGCCCCCCCCCCCCCCAAAACGGAGTTCTGGATCCGCCCCTGGCGCACGTCCACTTGCTGCGACCAACCCGCGCACAAGGCGTCCGCCATTAAATTTCAGAAGCTCTCCATGGTTTGAGTTGCTTCCTCTCTTAAGTCTATAGGGCCTCTAAGAAACCAACCAAAGCCAACCGCACGCTTTCTTTTTTTTTTTTTTCCCTAAGAGCAGGCTCGCAGCCGTATTATCTGCAACCCTATTCTTTCGCCATATAGTTTTGAGCTCTAGCCACTGTGCAAGCTGATAAGGAAGATTTAAAAGCGAGCTAAAGCAAAAATACTAAAAAGGGGCCGCAACTGGTTTATATTTTGCGTAGCAACAAGAATACTACTCCGCAAGGATAACTTTAAAACGATGAAAGTGCTGGGAAGCAAAAACAGGAAGTTGAATTCCAGTGTACCGAAAAGTGTGCGGAGCGAGATCGACAAAATAAAACCAGGTTTTTTTGACCCGCATAAATAAGCTACGCAGCGCAGCGAAGTGGAACTCCGTCGGAACGTGACGCTAGCGGTGGTGATAAAATGCTACATTTTGAGCATAGGACACTTTCTGGATCAAAAGATACAAAAGAAAAAGAAAACTTATCTATGAGCCGATGTCCACCTAAGCCTAGCATTTCTCAAATTGAAATGTGAGATATTGGGCGCGTGTAGAAATTATCTCAGGAAATTCTTGTCAGAAAGAAAGGAAACAGTATTGTCTTTCTAACTAACAAGATTTTCATTGAAATAAATGCTACAGGCGCCTTCAGTCTCAAATATAGGCATGATGCAGTTTAGGTTTCGGTAAACGTCGGCTCATAGAGATTTTTTTTTTTTTTTTCACCGTTCGATTGAGTTAACGTTATGTGGTCAAACTTTCGCAGGTTATCACCACGACTAGCGTCACTTTCTAGCGGAGTTTCAGCCCTTTCAGCTGCGACGTTTCATTATGCGTGCCGATACACCGGGTTTCATTTTCACAACCTCACCCTGTATAGTTCTCACTAGAGTATACAATTGTGCGATAACACGAACAAAGTAAACAACACTTGTTTCCCGCGTTAGAGCTCGAAACTTCGAGCAGGAACAAACTAACACGAAGCCTGAACAGCCAGCCCTCAAAAACAGTGTATAGCGCGATGATTTTCGTCTGAAACCCCGGGACATTGATCTGTTTGTTATACATAGTGAAAAAAACACAGCGCAAAAGGACAAAAAAGGGAAGAGACACACCGGATAGAACAGAGCGCTGACTCGCAACTTCCCTTTTTGTCCTTTTGCGCTGTGTTTTTTTCACTATGTACAACCAATACCAACTAGCCCAACTTTCTACTTTATTATCTGTTTGTTAGTATAGAAATCAACAAGTTCGTTAACTCCTGAGACGTGTGCTCCTTGCAGCCACTGGGAAAACATGGCGGCACAGCTCTAAACAAAAATGTCAAGAAGACCTTTTTTTTAATATGCTTGAAGCCGGGTCACACTGCTCATACAACATATGAAAGACAGTCTGCATACAGATTCGAACGCGAGTCAGCGCGAGATCTGTGCTTCGAATGCCGCATGGCAATGAGTTGAAGGAGAAACTTGACACGTGGCATTGGAACCACGGATATTGTGGTGGCTCATGTTTGCAGACTGTCTTTTATATGATAAATGACCAGTGTGACCCCGGCTTAACGCAAGCAGTGACTTCGAGAAATGTAGCAAAAACAACATTTTGGACAAAACCCCGAGACTGGGGGGAAAAAGGACAACACAACACAAAGTCTCAAACACAGCTGAAATTTATTAGACAGAATATCGTGGTTTTATAGGGTACAGGTGCCCTGAAAACCAGAAGGAATGAAAAAGGGAGAGGATGAACTTCTTTTCCCGAACACACAAGAGAAGGAGGACATTGACCAATAGCCACACCGGTACTGTTCTAACTCAAACAAAAGGGGAGGGGGAAGATCTCTTAACCCACCTCGGTGAGGTCCTGATAACATCACAAAAGAAAGGGCTGCAGGCTGGTGACCCATTAGGGAAAGATCGAACATGGACAAAGCCGAACAAACTCCCGACATTCGTCACACCCGAAACAAAGGGGCAGGGTGAAACTTAAACTCAAACAAACAACATCCTACACAGATATAAAGGTGACCTCCAAACAATCAAATTTGTAGAAATCTTTTCAACTCCGTGTCCAAATTAAAAGACGGCCTATTTACTGCATTTCCGTGGTTAATAATAGTGAGGGACTCTTTTACCAAGCGTTTATGATCCTCTCTCTCGGTCAACACAACCGATGTGGAATTCCATAGAGGTACACAATTATTACATTCTAACACATGTTTTGACATTTCTGAATACTGATCTTTGTTTCTAATACAACGTTTGTGTTCAGTTAAACGATCATTCAAACACCGCTTCGTTTGTCCAATGTAACATAACCCACAGGCAAAAGGAATCTTGTAAACTACGCCCGACACACAATCAACATCTTTTTCTCTATGTTTTTTGGTACATCCGGTTCTGGCCGAGTTGAACGGGGTCAACCGACTTAGTTTGAAATCATTTCTGAACACAGTGCTAATGCCGTAGCGGTTGCCGGCTGATTTTAGATTATGAGAAATACGATGGAAGAAAGGGAGAACAACACGCCTGGCAGATTCACGAACCTTTGAACATTTCTTTCTCATATTAACCCGGTACAACAACTGTCTGAACACATAATCCTCGGGAAAACCTGCCACGCTGAAACGGTTAAAAGGCGTTGGAGTGCAGAACCAATGGAGTGCGAACAAGATTTCCTAAGTGCACTATCTACTAAATTCCTGACTATGCCAGCCTTGATATTCTTCGAGTGACAACTTTTGAAAGGCAGGAGCGGTTTGACTTCCGTTTTTCCATACTGCCAACACAAACTGGAGGGTGTTTTTAGCTGTATATCTAAAAACTGCAGGCAGTCATTTACAGGTCTTTCTACTGAGAATTGCAGCTCTGGCGCACTCTCATAGACGAAGTTTTCTACCAACGCTGACAGTGGAGAATCGGTAGTGCAAACCAGGATATCGTCTACATAGCGCCGTAAGAGGATGACACCTGGAGAACGGCTTTGAATGAAATCAACTAGATGCATATCCAAAAAGCTAAGGTAAATCTCCGAGAGGACTGGGGCCACGGCCGAACCGATACATATTCCTTGTTTTTGAATGAAATCTTGACCATCGTACTTTACCACCGTTGCCTGGAGGTACAATTCTAAAATTTTAAGGCAATCCGGTACCGAAATTCCAGACTGCAATTGAAACTTCACTCCCTGCGGAACTTGGCTAATTTCTCTCTTTAGAGGTGAATTAAGATTGTTTGTGAGCGTTCAATATTAGTTATTTGTTCATTTATGAGACTGTAGACGTTTGAAATCCAAAACGCATCGTTTTTGTGTGTTTTTTTTCCTGACAATTAAATCATGTAAAACTACTTCGCGCAGCGAATGGGCTGTCTGTTAAACTTGATGTTTTTTATCTAGGTGACAACAAGCTTTAGCTGCGAGATGTTTCGGTGGCCCTTTCTTGTGCCTTCCATCCGTAACGTCCCGATCAGGATTTGCCTCGCCATGACGTCCCGATTTGTGATCCTGGCTATTTATCATGAGTGCAAACGACAAGTTCAATCGAGTGCGTAAAAAGTTAGGATGGCAGTGTGGAGCCATCACTATCCCAACACCACCAAAGCTGACAGTTTGACAGCTAGTGCTCTGGTTTTCGTCTATGAAAGCAAAATTAATGCCAGCAAAGACGCCAAAGTGAGCGATCGGCTGCATTATAGTTCGGCCTATCGTAGAATGCTGATCACCGCGACGTTTTTGATTTCGCACGTCACGCGAAAGATGAAGAGCGCAAGTTTTTTTGTTTTTTTTTTTGCGCACCCCACAAATAAGCTCCGCATCACCTATGGCAGCTCCGAACCTGCGGGCATTATTAAAGTCAAATTGGTTGGGGACAAGATGCCAAAGTTCTAGGACCTTATCTAATCGAAATCGTAAGATATATAAACTTTTGTTCGTTTAATTACAGCGTGAACCATAATCACATTCACAAATGTCCCACATAAAGTGCCACCTGAAACGAAAAACTACTCACGTTTTCTGGGCGCGGGGGAAGAGAACATTGCCACCAATTCAGACGTGTCTTCAGTCAGACGAAGCACCACCGAAGGCGATATTCTCGTGCTGTATTTGGACGTCAAGAGCACTTCGTTCCCGGGTTTCCGTAACCACTGGGGCCGTGACGCGTCACACAAAGCGGCACGGTACTTGCACTATACGCTGTGGACCGATGCACATCACTGCCGCGTTGTGAGCTATTTGCAAGCACGATTTGGAATCGCAATGAACTTTCAAACAAAATCACATAACTTTCCGAGCAGTAAATTATCTCGTGTAGCGTTCTCATCTGAAAATATCAGCGCGCAACGATTTTCGCTAGATCAACTTTTCGTCCTATATTTTAGGTTCTTTTTATTTTTTTTTTAAGGTGAAATGTTCTTCGGCTATAGGTGTTCGACATTTCGTGAAGCCCAAAAATGAAGCCTGGATAAAAGCGTGCCCGCGGGACTCGACGCTGATTGGTTTTGAGTGTGTGTGAGTGTGTGTGCGTTTTGGAGGGAGGCTATCGTTGGCGCCAGGCAAGAATCAAACCCGGACCATTACGAGTTTTAAGATAGTGTAGTTTCAGCTTGCCATGACACACCGCCATGAGTTAAGGTGCCTATTGGCGGGAATGACCCTGCGGGGCATCCGCTCTTCTGTTCGGCAGATAGCAACTGGACACCCTGCCACACGTTTTTAAAACCCGGGTCAGCGCCGGTATCTCCATTCCAGGAATTGCTATCGAGGCACATGCCACGTTAAGTCAGTCGCCAAACCAACCGATGAAGAGCGCTGAGGGCGTAGACGCCACACGCTTCATGCGCAACCCAGTTGCCCAACAAATTTCTACGCCTTTTTTTAAGACGTATGCCAGCCAGCCTTATCACTGTCATTTTCAGACAAACTCAGTTACACCACCAAGGCGCGTATTTGAGAGTTACGGGGCAAAACGCCGGAGGATCACCAGCCAGTAGTATAGTATACTTCTGTGCACCTGATATCATTTCGTGCGTCCGCAGGTGATGTTCGATCGTATACAGCCGAAGTTATATCACAAACACCCGCTTATCTTTCACACTGCGGAGAGCCTTTGATAAGGCGGATGCCGCCTTGCCGGACTGTTGATTATGATATTTCTTTTTCGCGTTGTCTGAACTATACCTTTTTGCGAACGCACGCATACGTGAAATATGGTGCGATTATACCCTCACTCGAGACACTTTCAGAGCGTACTTACAGGTGTTCCTAAGCAGAGAACACACACGAGCGAATTTCAGCGAGTCGTTAAAATGAAATATGCGCGTTCGCTTCAGGCTGCCACGATGCTTGCGGCCGATCCCTGTTCTTTTTGAAATGCGGTTATTTTTCAACGAGGAACTCATTATTGCTTTGGGTCAAGCGAGAGAGTGTTTTTTTGTTTTTGTTTTTTAAACAGCGTAATTGTTCCGTGCGATTTTCTGTTTTTGTGAGATGATTAACGAAACATTCAAATGTATGGAAGCTTTTAATGTTATTGGTGCTTTACTGGCAAGCGTGCAGTAAAGTTGGGTTAGTGCCACTATTGGAATTATCACCGTCGTTTGAACATTTTTTTCTCTTTTTATTGTTTATTCATAATTTCGGCAAAAATAAATATCCATAGTTCAAGGCACCCTTATTGCGAACAAGGCACTGCAAATGTCAGAAAAAATAGCTGCACATGTAACGTCATGTAGTGCATTGTTCTAGTCAACTATTGACCTGGGAAAAAGAAATATATTCACTGTATCATTGTTATAAGTGTAATGATTTAGTGTTAGTAGTTTTGTTTACTAGAGTAGCTGATTGTTTTATGGCAAAACAAGATAACAAACAAACAATGCACAAATTTTTGTAGCATTCCCAGTTTATCAGTTAGCAATTGAACAAAACAAAAACAAAATCAATTTTGTCCTGTTTTTCTTGCCACGCTTCAAAACTTGCGTAAAATCTGACGGGGGGGGAGGGGGATACATGAAACGTCAACACGCTGGGAAATGCGTTTTATTAACGCCTAAAAATTCGAGATGCTCAAATAAAGAAGAGCAGTAAAATTTACGATGGAACCAGAAAGGCTGTCCAGGAAAAGCGTTGGCCTCATACGTCAGACTCATGTCATGTTCATTTGTCTTTATCCAATGCCGAAACTTTCAAACACAAAGCGTATTTTCTCATGTAGCTATAATTAACAGTGCGACTAGTAGCGATAGTTAAGATTGTTACTAATTCTAATGCAAACATTATCGAGGCCTGTAGGAATTTCTGGCTTTAGCAGTTATCACAAGTGCAGGTATCATTGAACAAAATAAAATTTATCGAAATTGGGCGAGATATACCAAAATTCCTGTATTACTAACATAGTACATAGGTGAAACATAACGTCTGTAACACGCTCCATAAATATCTTATATGTACTTCCATAAATAAAAAAGCAAAATATCTATAATGAGGTAAGGCGCTGGACTACCGATAATTTAAACTATCTTGACCCCAGCGCCATCCCCGCAAAGTTGCCTGTTTTAACTTGAACAACATGAGAGTATAACAACCAAATCTTAGGAAAGCTGTCGCTGTTCCAGAGAATGAAACAAAGAAACTACTCCGGCGCTGTGAGATCGGTGACAAAAATAGGTTCCGGGCGGAACAGGGAAGGACTTCAACCACCCGTTAACGCGCGTCTAGTCCCAGCGGGAGAGCTAAGTCTGGAACCCCAGTAAACAAAGGAGGATCTCAGGGCTGCCACGGGGTTGTGCGGGCTGGATTTACCGCTGGGAGAACTCTCTGTACCACAGGGGCGTCGGAATTCACACGGGACAAAGAAACCCGAGCGATTTTTCTGGGCGTGTCAAGTCACAAAATGATACACTTTCGTTCGATGACTTGTGTAGACTAACACGCGACTCCGACGACACGCCGCTCCGGCGGTGCTAGCTGCCGTCGGCATGGCACACGGGCAGATTTTTCTCGCGCGAATTTGGTATGGGCATGGGCAAAGGCCAGTGTGTCTCTAGACCAACCTTCTAGAAAGAGGAGTTCATTCATCTCCAATCAGTTGATAACTTGATATGTTATGTGCTATCCTCATCCCGATGTGCCAACGCGTGGGTCATAATAAGGTGCGTTCAAGACGGCCTACGTAGCCTCAGAAGGCAACAAAAGAAGCGGAGAGACCATACACGCGGCTTGCACTGACGTCATATCATCTGCTATTGTTGTGGAGGGTAAGGAGGTATAAGTCTTACACCCTGAGGGTTTGCAGTTGCTGCCTCGTTGAAGGGGTGACCTCACTCTCCTGCTTCGCGTAACCTGCGCGACAAACCGCACCTGAAAGGTGTATTAACGGGGCTCAGCGGGTGGCTTCTGCAGCATTCATTTCGATCCAGCGGATTTTATACGCCTCGCCAACAACAAGAATCAATAACCACAAGGTGTGATGACGTCAACATTCGAGCCACGTGACTCACCCAACTGAAAACAAAAATTAAATGCTTGCCAACGCGAGGGTAACGTGCCTTCGAACCAGGTGCCTTATGGCCTCTGCAAAAGACGTGGTCACGCTGCCAATACGTCATATATAACGATTGGTCATACGTCTTCTTTGTACGACGTGCCTGTCTTATTGGTCATCGAAAAACAGTCTGCAGGAATGTTCGTAGCACAGAAGGATGTATATTGATATATATATATATACATACATATATATATATATATATACTCATATATATAGGGTGTTTTTTTTAAGCTTAACAGAATTGTTTTTAAGAAAAATCCATGAAAGCTAGATTAATGCGGTTTGCGCAGGTAAGTTATACGGCCAGGGGACATAATATAGCAGGCTAATCGTAACGATCAGTTGGCTAATTACTTAAATTCGTTAATGAATTTTTTAATTAATGAAAATAGACATATAGTTCCAATAAGAAACTTGCTCAGCGTCATCGAAAACTGCTAAATCAGTAATTTCCAGAAAGACTTTGAGCGCGTGAGAAGCGTAGTAGTGCACTAAAGTTAGCACTCGTGGAGCACGTACAAAGCTAGCGGTCGCGATAAGGCGGCCCGCGCAATTTTTCTGTCTCTTATCTATCCCCAGCCTTGTACCTGCTCCACGAGCGGTAACTTTAGTGCACTACTACGCTTCTCACGCGTTCAAAGTCTTTCTGAAAATTACTGATTTAGTGGTTTTCGATGACGCTGAGCAAGTTTCTAATTGGAACTATATGTCTATTTTCATTATTTAAAAAGTTAATTAACAAATTTTAACTAATTAGCCGACTGATCGTTACGGTTAGTCCTCTATACTATGTCCCCCTGGCCGTATAACCCACCTGCGCAGACCGCATTAACCTAGCTTTCATGGTTTGTTTTTAAAAATTCTGTTAAGCTTAAAAAAAACACACATATATATATATATATATATATGTGTGTGTGTGTGTGTGTGTGTGTGTGTGTGTGTGTGTTTTGTGTGTGTGTGTGTGTGTGTGTTGTTGGTGGTGTGTGTGTGTGTGTGTGTGTGGTGTGTGCGTGTGCGTGTGTGTGGTGTGTGGTGGTGTGTGTGTGTGTGTGTTGTTGTGTGTGTGTGTTGTGTGTGTCGTGTTGTGTGTGTGTGTGTGTGTGAAGCAAACACTGACTCGAAGATGCTTGAGGCATCTCCGCAGACTATTCTGTCGTCATTCCTGCAGACCGTGTCTTTCGTTGTGACGTATGAGCCGTGTCACTGAGGCTTAAAAACAATCTAGAAAGGTTTTTGAAAGAAAAAGTACTTAGATTTGAAATTTTACCGTATTTTTGTCCCGTGAATTTGAATATCAAAAGCACTTGACCAGGAACATATAAATAGACGCGAGAACGCGTGCGGTCGTGTATCACTACTGCGTGATGCATGTTACAGACCCCATGACTAGCAGTCGTATACTGCACTGGCTAAATTTCCTCATCAGCGCCGCAAGTCAGTGTCGCGCCGCACCTGAAATGGAGACCGATATCTTATGCTGTATAATCACAAACGTCAATTTTGTTTTTCATCATATAATAAAATGCGCAAGCACACAACCATCAACGCTGTTCTGAAAGCGCTGCTGTGGCACTTGGAGCATCAATTTGAAATATAAATGTGATATTCGTGGTCCTGTGAGGCCAAATGAAGTCGATTAAACGGGGCACTTGACGCCTTTTCTTCGATAGATAGTCTATTTATGGCCATAACTCAAACTATGTGCTCTCCCTATTGAGCTAGGCAGGGAACTTTCAAGTGCAGTGCACAGAGGAAACTTTAAGTGCAGTGTACGCAGGGAACTTTCAAGCACGACAATCAAGATAGAAAAGTCATGGACCTCGTGCACAGCACTCACCTTGCTATCCACGCCTGAAAAAAAAGGGTCTGCCGCAGTGCCGGACGGTCATTGAGTCGGTGGTCCACCCCGGGGAAGAAACGACGAGAGTCCGCAGCTGCCGCGACGTCCTCTCTGCTCGTTAATTCCAGCCACCCATACTCTGGTCGCTGAAACACCACGCTGGGCGACACTGCAGAGCCGCTCAGCCGCCACTTGTTCGCCGCGCCCATGACGTCCATTACGGTGTCGGTCTCGTTGAATACCTTGGTTCCGTTCTCCGTGACTTGCGGCTCCTGTACAGCTACCTGCTCGTCAGCGTCAGTTTGGACAACGAGTTGTTTTGCCTGGCGTCAATCTTAAGGCACCCCTGGGGGGTTAGGTTATATTTACATGTACAATTTAATGTCGTCACGGAGTGGCGTATAGGCATCTGATGGGTGGAGACAACTGCCGCCACGAATCAAACTCCAATACGTCACTTCCGTGACCTTTTAAAATGAACATGTAAATGTCCAACTTAACTCCCCTGGTCGACTGGCATCCCTGAAGCGCCCTTCTGAGCAGCGGATGTCTGAAAGTCTTGCCTCGTGGGCGTCACCGCCGCCTCAGTTTCGGCTTCGTCGAAGAAGGCTCCTGTCCTGCTCGGCAGTAGGGAGTATTTACTGGCGGCCATATCTGTGTGCGCGGCTGCTGAGCGCGTGCTGACGGCGAGCTTCCATAGTTCTTTGCAACGTGCATTCCGCACCATCAAGATCCACCGCTCTTCAGCAGCCTAGTATTGTAAGCTCGCTCTGAGCATGCACTTTAGACATCGCCCTCAGATATAGCGTCCAGTGAATATCCTTATAGACTGGTTGGCAGCTGCTCGTCCGTACGACTGCACGCAGTCTTTCGCGACTTTCCCAAAGGTTTGGCAGTCCTCGCATCTAGGCACCCCACAGTCCCGCCGTATATGTCCGGTGCGTCGACAACAGAGGCGCACCGGCGTGCGCTCGGGGACGACCACCAGCACCGTGCACCCCGAAGAGGTGGAGCTGATGGGGCAAGGACTCCAGGGTCAGGTCCTCGATCGCGAAGAACGATCCGTACTATGACCATTGTGGAGTCCACGTCCCCAATCTTTCTACTTTTCTCGGGCGACTCGACCTCACCAGTTCGAAGCCAGCCGAATGACGTCAACGGAGGCGTCAAAGCAACTCAGTGGACTTTCACCTTGATTTGTTGTCTGTTCAGCGTCAATGACCAGGCATGGTCGACCCTTCACCAGCAGTGTACCGGCACTAAGCAGCCTCTCGGTGACGCTGCGTAGCTACAGGAGCCAGACATGGCCCATTCGAAAGGCCCCTATGGACCTGCCAGGTCTTCCTCGAACTCCTGACTGGCTGAGAGAGCCAACCCAGTCTTTTACCCGGTATCGCCGTGCCTGGGCATTGGCGTGCAGCACGAAGCTACAGCTTCACTGCGTCCCCTGGTTGAAACAGTATAGACCT
>JAZHYW010048720.1:0-58241 GCA_037355805.1 Ixodes ricinus
GCTCATGCTCGGCGAACAGGCGGCTTAACTGGTATTGCCGGCGTCTCGCTGAAAGGCCACGCACGTTAAGCGTGGCGACTCGTAGGGCAGACTCTAGTCTAATGGCCATTAAAAATGAAAGGGACGGACCGTATGGCGCTTACCTCGAGTCGGGCGGCCTTCTCCTCTGACTCGTCACACACCTTCCAAGACTTTCACGCCACCACCGAGACCGTCGCCTTTCCTACACTGTCATGGGGGTGGCTTGGCACCCCTGACTACACCTGCAGCAACGTTCGGGACGGCGCCGGGCCGTCTCAACCTTGTGGGTACCGTCTTGGCAGGCGGCTCCTCCTTGATCGCTGCCTCTGGGTCAGCGGCGTCGTCGTCCCGAGTCCGCTTTGCGGCGGGCTCCGGTGTCGCGGCCGTCTCCATGGGCACGTCGCCTGGTTGTTCAGGGGAGGCGTCGTCGCACGTGCCGGCTGCCTTGACTCCAGGCCTCGACGCCTCAACGGACTGAACGTCCGGAGACTCGGCCTGGCTCGCCGTCCCAGCACCAGGTGCCACGTTGACCGCGGACGTGGCCGTGTCGCGCTCGGGCGCCGCCGTTGCTCTCTGCGATGGCGCCGCCCCGGTGTCCGGACCCGCGACGGCTTCCTCGGCGTCGGCCTCGTCCATGAGAAGCTCGGATTTCTCCTCGCCTCCCACAGGACCCACGGCCGCCGCGTAGGTTCTGACGCACTGCGTGCCGTCGTGGCCGAACCGTCGGCAGACGTTGCACTTGGGGACGCGGCACTCCTTGCGGATGTGCCCCGTCCGCTGACACCGCAGGCAGAGCGGCGCCCTGCCCGGCACGACGACGAGGGCGAGCTCACCGGCGACGCGCAGCTGGTGCGGGATGTCGTCGGGAGTCACGCCCCCTTCAGGCGCAGCACCGCCGTCCGCGTCATGGTGCTGACGCTGTGGCAGCCGTCAATGTGCCACCGCTCCCTGGAGACGTCCAGGACCTTGCCGTAAGGCGCCAGGGCTGCCCTCACATCGTCGTCAGCGACGTTGAAGAGCAGCCAGTGGATCTTCAGGCGTACGTCCCGGTTACCTGGGTCTACGACGATGCATTGCCGCCCCTTGACAACGAGCTCGGACTCCGCCAGTAGTTTCTTGGACCCCTCGGTGGTCTTGAAGGTGACGGCCCAGACATGATTCATTTGATACGCCCCGAGGGCGACGACCTCGGGGAGTAGTCCTAGGCGAGCCAGTGCGTCGCGAAAGTCTTCAGCGCGGTACGGACGCGCCTTAACATCCGCATGCAAAAAAACCGTATTTATCACGAGTGACCCGGTAGGCAGCGAAGGCAGAATGACAGTATAATCCTTATCTTCAGCGTTCCTGATACCGCGGCCCGGCTGGGCCGCTGAAACCGCTCCGTCGGAGCTAGACATTCCGCGTCCGATCGCGACGGCTGCCGGAAGTGGAATCCCTCTATGGCTACCGTCGAGATTACATTTGAAGTGAATCACAGCCGGTATACAGTGCGTACCATATCGATTTGTTTATTATGTTCCTGCGGATATGTCCAGCTTCTCGACAGACTCTTTCTGGAGCTGTCTGCGCTTGCACCACTTGTGCGGCATCTTTTTCGTGTCCTGCTGGAACCACTTTTGGCATATGAGTACCGCGCCTACGCCTCGGCAGCTGCTCGGAGCCTGGTCAGTGACCGCGAGATAGCTTACTTCCGCAGAACTTTGTGTGGTCCCACACAGGCGATCACCGCTAGAGACCAGATCGGACCTAACGCTTGCATAATACAAAAGCTCGTACGGCGCGTCGGAAAGATGGCCGAACCTGATCAGGTGCCGGCCGATCATGACACCGCATGCACTTGTACGCCAGGCCATGATTGGAGGCTCCGGCCAGGGTCAGGCCATTTTTCTGACGCATCGAATGACCTTCAGGACGTTTTGGTCGTGTATGTGTTCGTCCCGACCGGGTCCCCAGTGATTACCACCTGTTCGAGCTTCAACGAAAAACCCACGCGAGGACGCTACTTTGCGGTCAGTGACAAGCTGCAGCGGCTGTCCACGGGCAGGTGCAATAGACGATAGCGTCCGGCGCATCCGTCGACGCCGCCATAGCCTTGGTTCACGGGAGGCAAACGGCCGGACACGAAAGGGCTCGTGCTTTCTCGTGCTCCACACGCGCAGAGCTACAGCGCGGTTGTCGCACGTGCGGAAGGAACTAAAATTACCTCGATGCATTGCGGCAGCGGTGGCGTATAGTTAAACTGGCTGGTGAGATCGGTCTATCCACTTCCAAAAAGTGGTTCTGGGAGAGACATGAAAAGGTCACACAGCTGGTGCAAGCGCACTCCACTCCTGGAAAAACCTGCTCGAGAAGGTGGACATCGCTGCCACGCTCTAAATAGCGGTATCCGCAATAAATAATTGTAAATCAATAGACCGATCTCCGCAACTTCTGTGTACGCGCCACAGCTGTCGCCATGCATAGTGAGACCTGGGGCTATGTTTGCGCTTTTAGACTCCCACTGGCGATTGGAGAAGTAATCAAAAACGCAGCAAGCTTGAAGACTTCATTTCTTCTGCCGGAAATTCGTCATCAGCTACTCTCACCAATCAACATCCAATCTGCGTTTCCTGCGTTGTTGACGTCAGCTCCCTCTTCTAGTCGCCGTAGAGGAGTCCAAAAAGCGCAACATAGGGCCCCTGCGCCCTGCACGGTCTCCCTGCGCATGTGTCTCGCGCTGGAGGTCTGCGCGAGCAGTGCAGGAGACAACGCTATCTTCCTGCACGAGGCGCCAGCCTCTGCTCAGGCACAATTAGTGTCGCCACGCACAAGGGTCACGCGTGTGTGTGGAACGTTCAGTGAGATCAGTCTATGGGGTACGCCCCTTGGCGAGACTTTGCCCCTAGTGCATTTCATTTCTTTCCATCTTTGATCGCGCTTCGGCGTCTCGTGGTCCTCGAGCGTGCACAACAAAGCACGTCAGGCACCACGCGCCTGCTGGGACGCCCCGTTGTGGTCGATACTCCGTTGTGCCGGCGTGTGCGCACGACCATCAAGCATACCAACTTGCGCGGTATGGCTAGACATGAGAAAGTTCTTTAGCGGGTCCGAAAAACGCCATGTTCAGTTACGCCGCAACGAGGAGGCTTGTCGTACACGGAATACGGATCATTCACAGGAGGAAATTTCTCGTGACTGATCCCAATCGAGAGCGGAAGAAGTGACGTAAAAAGCCTCAGAATGGTCCTCAGGAGGCGGCGCGGAACCAGCAAATGCTCGTTTTCACCTCAGAAACTGTAAAAAAAAAAAAAAAAAAAAAGTCTGGGTATTTGCGGAGCATTAGTTATTTCACTTTTATGTAGAGAATTAAAAAAAAAATTGCTTTTACGTGCCCAAAATACATCTATAGGTGTATTTTTAGATTAGATGTGTGTTATCTTATCAAGACGTGTACGTTTCAAACGCCTAAAGCATCAAGCCTCGTCCTTTGGCAACCAAACTTGTAAGGACTACTTTACGCGGCGTGTAAACTTTATCGTGGAAGGCTTTATTTTTTTTTTATTTTTTGTAGCGTGAAAAAATTAGTATATGTCTCAATACATTTTCGGCAGGGTCGAGCTCCCCTCGTAGACTACGACGATTGGCTTCTCCCGTGTTCTTGCGGCGGGAAAGACGACGCGCTTCATTTTGTAGCGTCAGTTACACTGGCTGAGGTTGAGCAGTTTCGCGTGGCTCCCTGGAGAGCCGTGCTGCGCATGCGCGTGGAGCAGTGACGTCACACGGTGCCGCAGCTGGCGCAAAAAAAGTCAAATTTTAAGGTTTTACGTGCCAAACCAATGACGGGCATCTGGCGCGCCCCAGCGGAGGACTGAGGATTAATTTTGGACCGCCTGAGGACCTTTTTGATGTGCAACCGAAAGCCCGGCTGCACGGCGCCTCCTCCGCAATAAGCCTCCGTCAGATTGCGGGCACCTCCCAGCCGGGATTCGGAACCCGCAGCATGAGGAGTCCGCAGGCCAGCGCTCTCGACTCGGAGCCACCGAGGCGGCTGCACAGCTGGCGAGCGCAGAGCCGCCGCCGCGCGCTCCGGGCCGCCGCGCGCGCCGCCGCCGCGCGCCTCCGCCGCCGCGCGCTCCGCCGCGCGTCCCGCCGCCGCGCGCTCCGCCGCCGCGCGCTCCGCCGCCGCGCGCGCCTCCGCCGCCGCGCGCTCCGCCGCCGCGCGCCTCGCCGCACGCGCGCTCCGCCGCCGCGCGCTCCGCCGCCGCGCGCGCGCGCCGCCGCGCGCTCCGCCGCCGCGCGCTCCGCCGCCGCGCTCCGCGCGCGCGCGCTCCGCCGCCGCGCGCTCCGCCGCCGCGCGGCTCCGCCGCCGCGCGCGCGCCGCCGCCGCGCTCCGCCGCCGCGCGCTCCGCCGCCGCGCGCACCGCCGCCGCCGCGCCTCCGCCGCCGCGCGCACCGCCGCCGCGCGCTCCGCCGCCGCGCGCCGCCGCCGCGCGCTCCGCCGCCGCGCGCTCCGCCGCCGCGCGCTCCGCCGCCGCCGCGCACGCCTCGGCGGTCTGCGCATTCCAGAGGAGTGACGTCAAGTAGCCGCGGCAGACGCACTGGCGCCGCGGCAGAAAATGCCCGGCTGTTGCGCCTCCGTTGCGCAGTAGCGGCAAAGTCTAATCGCTGCACCGGAGCCGCTTCATAGCGCCTCTCATTTTGTGCGCATGCGCAGAGGTATCAGTGGGGTATACATATGGCGGGGCGTTTTGCCAGTGTTGTGTAGCCATGGAGAAGGAGAGCGAAATTGCTGCTCAGCGGCACAGAAGAGCGGGAGAAGCTTAACCTCCATCGGATCCCGAAGTAGTCAACATAATACGTATGGCGTCGCGGTGTGTCAGTTGAAGCAGCTGTAAGCATGATAACTCGGGCTAACCTAGACAACCAGGAAAGCTAAAAATAACCAGCTGCTGAACTCTAAGCTCACAATACGTATATCCTGGCATAGCAACGAGCTAAGCCACTGCAATATTTTTACATTGTTTAGTTAAAGCTCCATCGAACGCGTCCGTCAACAATATCACTAAACGAGCACTCCAAGTCTCAGAAACCGTTATTTTAAGGATAACCCACGCCAAATGCAAAAAAAGCATAAAGCAAAGTATAAAGCAAAGCAAAAGTAAAGCAGAGAACGCTATAGGTAATGCGCATTATGCGATAGATGTCACGTAATCGAAACGGTAAGGTCTCAGATTACAATTGAATGATAGAACTTGTTGCAATCAGTTCCTCACCTGTCCACATTGTGGCTCGTTCAGAGTAGTCTGTACAACATAAGGCTGGAAAATAAGTTATCTTTGTTCAAATTACTAAATGTGTACTTTTGGTTTAGGAGTGATTACTCATACATGTTGCAGCGTGCTTTGTCCAAGAAAAACAAATCTCGCTTTGATAGGCGATAAGTGGGCTCTTGCCACTGATTCTTCGACTCGTGCCACCTGAGATCAGGTAATACTTAAGCATCTGTGCCTCGACTCCATCGTCCTTTACAATGAGAGATTGCAGTGACGATGTCATGACGTCGCATTGGGCACCACGCGCAGCTGTATCTGTCGGCGGATTGCGATTGCCGACCGTCCTTCGTTTTCTGCTCGCCATGGATACTTGTCGATGCTACAGGCAAGCGAGCCTGGGCCTTGCAGTGTCCGCTGCCAAGCACGCGCGCTCGTGCAGTGCAAGCACTGTTCAGGGCCACATGCTCGCGCTCGTAGCGTCGACTGCGTCTGACTCAAGCTGAAACGAAGTATAGCGCATATGTCCGAGTGACGCAGTGCCCTGCGCTCAAATGCGTGCGCTGGGGTAGAATGACGTGCTTCCGCTACCGCGGATGTATCGATGAGAGCAAGGCGGAAAGCTTTTTTCGGAGGGAAGGAGGCACAGCAATAGTTCGCCATAGTATCTAAGCTTCGTACGGCAGAGCACGATTCTTGCACTTCCCACCGCACTTCTTTTGGCCCACATCCGCGAGGTGCGATTAGTCAGATCCAATCTAAAATTATCTATTTCAGCCTGAAATTCATTTCATGGCTTTAAAACTGGCACCCTCCGTACGCGTCAAGCCAAACGAACCAGTTCGGTTGTAAATAATTACTACAAGGGTGCGACTACAGGGTGCCAATTTTTCAGTAAAGAAAAACACAAAAAAAACTTGCATTTATTGAAAATTTTAAATAAACAGATAGATATTTTTGTGAACCAAAATGTCCATGCGAAATCAACGTGTTTATGTCGGCCACCGGCGGTTACTGAGGGAGTAGAAGCACTGCATTTATAGTGTACGTGGCAGGCTAAGACTAGCAGGTCAAGCCTCTCCCGCGAATTTCTCTAGTTGCTAAGCTTGCGTGATTTCCTCCTATCCACTTGTTTCCTCTCCAGCGATCGCTCTGCCAGAGGAGAAAGTGTGAAGGGCTTTGCCGAAGAAGCTTATTCGCATGTACATATGCGTATTCAGTTTTCGTCACCGGCAGGATCTCCGGGTAAGGCAACTGATCTATCGTCTGTTACTTACGAACAACAGCTCTGATGGTTCGAAAAGAATCTGAAAAGGGCTCGCTGTCGGCACGCGCGTGGCAAAAGAGTCCATAATTATGGCCGCAAGTGAATACTTCCTCGGTTAAATCCCCCACCCCTGCCCCTTTCGATCTTAATTAGCATCGTACCGGAGTGCAGTCGTGTCTCACTACAGCATGGTGCACGTTAAAGACCCCAGGCTAGCGGTTGTACTGACGCTGGCTAAATTTATCGTCTACAGCTGAGACACCAGGCGTCCACTGGAGCTGTCTAGCTTCCGGCTGCATAAACATACACACAACATTATTTTAATACTCCCCATAGCATGCGATTCTCGCCTTCCGCAGGAATTCTGGCTGAACGTGCGACCAAGTGTTATCAAAGGTAAGCATGTTGCGTTGGAGGCGGGGCACCTACTGTCATCTTACGTGTCACCGGCTAAACAAAAAAACGCACACAATGTCGTATGATAATCTTTTTACAGCGAAGCTGCCCGTGGCTAGGTTCTGTAACATGCTTGCGCGCGCGGACAGAAGCGGGTAGATCGAGAACTCGCGGCGCCATAGTCTGCCCGCTAATCGTAAGTGCCTCGTTCTCTCACCGGCGCAGCAATCGCCCTAGCGACGTAATCAAGCTTGCTGCGCACCTTGCTATGGGCAGAACGCGCGTAGTCTCGCTCTCGGGAAAGAAGAACGCGCCCTCAAAGAGCGATAACGAAAGCATAAGCCAGGGGCGGATCAAGAACTCCGTTTTGGGGGGGGGGGGAATTTGTAAGGATACTATTTTCCCATTCTCGTGCACCGGGAGGTCACCCATGTCAAATAAACACATCCGAGAAGGGGAGAGGATGGGGTCGACTGGTTTGGGGGGGGGCGGCTGCCCCCGTCGCCCCGGATCCGCCACTGGCATAAGCGCGAATGGGCGCGAAAGCGACAGCCGCTTCCGGCGTGCACGCGCAGCGGCCGAATGGGTCAGGACCATCACAGTATACAGCTGCTGTCTGACCGACGAAGAACGGTCATGCGCGCCGGTCTGAGCAGTCAGAGCAGCGGCGAGGCGATCGACGTCGAGCGATCGACCGTCGAGCGACCACGACCGACGAGGAGCAGGCCGCCATCGCCAAGCGTGTGCGATGTGCCCGTCAGACACTCGAGTACCGTGCGTTGTCGGCAGTGTCGTCCCAACAGCTGTTCGCGCTGGTTAATCCATCCTTCTTCACAGTAGTGGGCAGGGCGTCTTTTTCAGGGTTTTCTTTTTAATATTCGTTTGATCAATCATCCTAAGATCCCGAAGCAGTTTTTTTTCGCTCGTTTTGCATCGCTCTGACGCGGAGTATCCGATTTTTGATTAGTATCTGTCTTAAAATGGTGAGTCTTCAATAAATAAATGTCAGATTGCAGTTTGTGCCTTTTAGTTTACGACTATTTGTAACTAAAATGCATGCATTGGTTGAATTCTGTGGAAAATAAAGTGTCTTAACAGAAAACAATTGAGTTCTGATATTCCTCATTTCGAAACGAATGGAATTTACTCTAGCGCCACGCTGCCTAAGGATGCCGCGCGACGAGCTTGAGGTTGGTATGTTTTTCCTTTTCACGCGTCTACTTCGCACTAAGTCTGACTACGGTGCATATTTCAGCACGTAACACCAATGGTCAATGACCTCCTTTGCTGCGGTGTAGTTACCAACATATTAAAGTGGGATTTTTCTTTCACCATCTGCTTCGCGGAAATTGATAGCGAAGTTACGCGGACCAGACGGTTGCACTTACCCTGAAATAAATATCACGACATCCCCTTCTTGGTAGCTACTTTTATGTTTCACAAAGTGCTCTTTTGACGTATTCAAGTATGTTTCTAGCGTTCAGCTGTACACTTGTGCCTACAGTTTTTACGTAATCCGTGGATTGTTTGGTAAGCTGCAAAGAATACAAATTGTAACCATAAAAGCGTCGTGTTTATTAGAGCTCCTGAGACGTTGATGATTTACCTTAATCTTTTGGCGCCGACCAGACTCAAAACGATACGGATACCTTCAACGTCTAAGAATCGTAACTGAGCCTGAAACATAGCAGATGCATTCCGTGTCATCACGTTTGAGTCACGTCTAAAGGACGGTCCAAACAAAATCAAACTGCAGCATGGCCAGAAATTTGTGACAGGCGCTTCCAGTTCATCTTATCTGGCCCCACGTGGCGTATTCATCTTCACCTTTTGTACCGTGTGCAAATTCCAGCCAAACTGGGACGTGTTCCGTGTAGAAAACAAAACAAAAACATGTAACTTCAAAGATAAGGAAAGTATTAAATAATGAGTGGCGGTTGCACCATACCGATACCTTTATCATTAACTCTTACCATTTCACGCCGATACTGCGATCAAAGGACGAACATCGGAACTTCTAAACAATTTCGCAGAAATAATCGCACACATTTCTATAGTTGTTATCGTTGTCTTAACAAGGATATACAGGTGTCACCAAAAATACATCTATATCTTTTTTATTGCAAAAATAAATTGGGCATCGCCGAACGCTCATTTTCCGCCCAAAGGTAGCGCTAGAGATAACACAGCAGATGCAAAGTTTCAGCCCGATCCAATACCTTATTCAACAGTTATAAGTGATTTCCTAAAAATTTCAATGGGCAAATGGAGCCCATTTTGCCGTATTTCGGTTCCTGGGTGCCGCAGATGCCTACATGTATTCCGAGAAACTCCGTCGGCCGCCATTTTCCCACTGGAAAGTTTTAGAAAATCATTTATAACTTTGAATAAAGTATCAAATCGGGCTGAACCTTTGGCATCTGGTTGTGACCTCTAGCGCTACCTTTGGGCGGAGAATGAGCGTTCCGCGATGCCTAGTTTATTTTTGCGGTAACAAAAAACATGTAATTTGTTTTTGTGACACCCTGTACTTAAGCATTTTCAGATACACCTGTGTAGTCAGTGAGTATAAGCGTAAACCATACGCTATTATTAGTGGTTGATTCCCTACAAGACGTATCTAAGGATGCACTGTCAGCTTATGTATTCCAGGTGCATTATTTTTTACATGTTAATTTACATACACTTTCCGCCTGGTGCAAGGTTGTCATCAAACAAAAAGCGAATGAATTTATAACCAAAAATAAACGTTTAATGGGGTGAACTTGCACCTACGATCTTAAAGAGAAAGGTGCCACACAGCTTGCGTCGGCGACGAAAAGTGACTGACCCGAGGCAGCGCGTCCCAGCCACTCTCATACACGCGGCATGTTCATGAATGTTCTGAATAATAGAGAGTTTTAGTAGATCGTTCCGATGACTCCGATAACGATACCCGATACTCTGCCTCCGCCTTTGTGCTTACATATATAGTATCGTTATCGGGGGTATCGGAGGTATCGGAACGATCTACTAAAACTCTCTAATAACACTTGATGGCAGCCGTAAATGGGCAAGGATTTCTGTAAAGCGTGATAAAAAAATAGCGCACAAAAAGACAAGGACAGGAACAGGAGCCGAGCACAAAACTATTGTATTATGATGTTCAACTAACACCAATCCGCCCAGCTTGTCACCTATTTCTTAGAAGGGTACATCATTTTTAAAAAAAAGCATCTGGGACGAGCGGGATTCGAACTCCTTTCCTCTGCGTGACAGCCCGGTACGCTGCCAACTCCGCCACGCACGCGGCATTCTTCGGACTTGGACGGTGACGCAAGGCAGTGACACACAATGGCGACGAAACATTAAGAAAACACCAGCCATCTTGGCTAATGTAGAACTTGCTACAATCCTTTGAGGGTAGACCACAACTGAAAAAGTGGCAGCCACTCAGGTGTAGGTTGCTGGTCTTTATAGAAATCGTTTAGAAAGCACGTGTACTCAACAAAATACTTACAAAATTTTCGACCAATTTCGGTCTTGCCTATATTCTCTAAATTATTTCAAGGGCGTTGCTACAAAGCAGAATAGACAAATTTTTATCTAAGTATCATGTGATTAACAAATCACAATATCTGGATTTCAAGAAAGGTAAATCCACGGAGCAAGCACTCGTAGAGGCAAAGGACAAAAATAATATACAATATTGAGAATAAACTATATACGAGTAGGAATTTTTTTAGACCTAAGTAAAGCGTTTAATTTCTACAACACGACATACTGTTCAGCTTCATACATATGGAATACGTGGAATAGCTTTGGCTCTCATAAAAAATTATCTTGAAAATCGGTTTCAATTTGTTAAATTAAACAACATTGTCTCAAGTACAATGGAAATAAGCTACGGAGAGTCGAGTTCGATCTTAGGTCCCTACTGTTTCTTCTATATATAAACGATATTACAACAGTCAGGATCTGCGCGACCTTGGCCTTTTGGATGACACCAGCGTATTTTTGCAAACTCATCCAAAGCCCAGTTAGAACTATTGACAAATAGCTATCTTGCCGACCTAGCTACATGGCTTCAAGCAAATGACTAAATTTAAATACGAAAAAAAACAGAGCCATACACTATTTTACCTAAAAATAAACGCGACAGTACCAACGGTGCTACATTTTAACGATGAAACTATGGGAACGAGCCCACGAACAAAAGCTTTTGGGAGTTTGGTTTAATCAAGAGCTGAATTGGAACACAGACGTGAATAAATTAAGTTTCGAGCTTTTCACGGTCGGTTGGATGTCTATATAAAATGAGGGAACCTTATACCAACATGGCTAAAGAAAAACTTATATTGTTCGCTCTTTTACTCTAGGCTCTGATATTGCCTTCTAGTGTGGGGCACGACATCGACCACAAGCTATAACTCGTTGCTCACACTGCAGAAAAAAGATGTTGCGCCTACTTGAAAATTATAAGGGTAAAATTCGCGGCCTGCACACTGCACCACTTTTTAAAAAATATAGCAAGCACTCTCAAGGCCAACCAGATTTATTATGATTTGAATTATTACAACTGATTCTGACAAGACAAACAACTATGTGTGACGGATTTAGGCGACGTAACGCATGCATACCCTCTTCAGAGCACGCACATAGGCGGCCCCCTCAGACCCGTATACAAATTATGGAACACAAACAATGGAATATCAAGTCAGTAGTATAGCGCTGAGATAACATTAAAAAAGACCGCATAGATTTTAACTACTTTTAGTAAATTTTAAAGTGGACTCTCAGGACACTCATGGTGGGCGGTGAGCACCCCTTATCATCTGAATCCGTATGTAATAACTAGTTGATTTTCTGGTATATTCTAAAAATGAGATATTCTTGTTTGTTACTAAAGCATTACCTCTGTAAACTGTGTGCATGCATTGAGCTGCATGACAGGGACAGAGGCCTCGTCAAGGCTTCGCAGCAACTTCGGTCCCTGTCACCAGTTCGGTTGATTCGGAAAAATGTATTCATTCATTCATTCAAAAAAAAAATACCTCTGCGCGGGGCGAACATCAATATCCACGTGGGGCACGGTCATGCGGCACGACATATGCTGTGCAGGTCCAGCAGTAGGATTATGTCGTAGGGAATGCCATTTTCCCTCCTACCGCTCAATAGCGTAGGCCATAGGGCGTTAATGGGAAATTTTTTTTAAGGGTCCCTCGCAGAATGTCCCAAAAAAAAAACGCGTTTTAAAAGTCTGGGAAAACCTGATCAACTGTTTCTGCTTTCTGCACAGTATGCAGTTGTCAGACCAAACGACTAAGATAGCCATTTCAACTAACCAGGCTTTAACTCAGAGTGATTAACAATCCAACTTTAGAATCAAAAAGTATTCGCGTTAGGGGGTAGCACTGTTTGCTTGACTCGATTCAAGATATCCTGCTCCTGGGCCTGCACTGTACAAAAAGACAATACAAATAAATTGAAAAAAGCAAATCGATTAAATTCTTGGTTAGTCGCTTTGCTCGACACAGAAGTCAAGTTTGTATGTGAGGAACGCGTGACTAAAAACCATTAAGTTCTCAACATCTTTCATATACACGCGCGTACACAGGCGCCTAGGTCCTCGCTTGACAAATCAATAAACGCAGGAAGCGCACCACGCAATCTCATTTGAATATAGGGTTTGCTAAAAATGATTCTTTTTGGTCTCTGAAAAAAAAATTATTTTGATAAGCTGCATCACAAAAAAGTTACACGCGGAGAGCGTGTTAATTTCTTTCGTGATGCAGCTTCCCGACTTTGTCGCTTTTGTGCGCCAAACTTCAACCTGATCCCGCAAATAGTCATCATTGCTGGGAGTGTTCCAGGAGAACTACAACATAACGGGCCGGCGATCCGTTTCATAGAACACGTTTAAAGACAGCCGGCGTTGATGGCCAATCGCCATGCCAAAGACCCAAACACTTATCCCAGTTGACGGAGCTCCTCGTATTTTCACAAAACATATCTGTGAGCTCGACGGCTTTTCCGACACTCTTCGAGTCTACGCAAAAATCCTCACGTCATCCGCGCTACACTAAAACACGCACACCTGCAGCTTCCACCTTAAACCCACGAATAAAACGACTCTTATTAATTCTTAGACAAACCGTGTCAAGGAAAAATACAAAAAAGCAAAACGCGTAAGGCTGCGGGCGAGCAAAACGCGTCTTAGAGAAGATCGTAAGGGTGCAGGCGAGCTGGTGAATATTAACCATGTTGAATTAACCTGAGACTGGGGTAGAGAAGAAACATCAAAACGTAGAAGGGACAGAAAATAGACAGGACGACGTCTCAAACTCAGCTAACTCGTTTATTTAGTCCACCTCCTTATATAGTCTCAATCTCAAGGTCATCTCCACCATCACAATAGGACGAAGTCTATACATAGTCTTGTCATACTAAAGGAAAAAAAAGCGAATACGCTCGCTTACACACCTGTTTACAACAAGACTAGTGGCGTAGTTCTGGTACGCTGTGAGTACACCGTCGCACCAGACAGGCTCCAGGTTAATATGTTTTTTTATATAACAAAGATATCGTGTGACACGCGCTTGAACGTCAACGCACAAGAGTCACATCTGTTACAATGTTCCTTCCTTTCATTCCACGTGTCTGGTATAGGCCGACGATAATGTTTATAACACTCTTCAAATTTTCCGATAAAATAGTCGTCAGCATCTTATAGTCTACATTAAGTGAGTGTGATCGGACAGTTACGATTCAACAAAACAAAGTTTTTGAGGGGTCCTTTGTAGTGATTTTAAATTCTTTTACTTCTTTGTCTAAGTTAAGTAGATGGCGCGACTGTGCGCCCTGGAAATAAAAAGAAAGAAAAAGAGAAAAAAGCACGCGGGCTGATTCGAGAGAGATCCTGCCTGACAGATCGTGTGTCCCGAGTCTGATTCTTTCGTCCGAGATCAGTTCGCTGGACTCGACCGGCTACCGCCAACAGAACTTCAAATGAGGTGAGCTGGCTGGGAGCAACCTGCCCTAGGCTGCGTTAAAACGAACACTCGGACCAGCAACGCATGCCCCATAAATGATTCACCTCGCAAAATACAAAATGGCGACGAGGATGGGATGCTTTCTTAATTCTATTCAGTTCCAAGTCTTGTTCCGTCTTTTGGGCAGTGGCCCGTTGCTGTAAGCCTTTTTAGGTCTTCATTGAACTGTCGTCGTTATGGCTATGGCGGCGCTTCCCCCTCCTGCGCCTTTCCTTGCTGTCCCCGGTTTGCCGTTGCAGGCTTGGCCGTCTTGGAAGCAAGCGTTCTTGTCGTTTCTTGGCGCTTCTGGGTTAGACGGCGTTGCGCCGAAGCGCAAGAAACAAGTTCTGTTTTCTTTGCTAGGCGTCGAGGGTCAGCGGATTGTGACCGCTTTTCGTCTTGATGCTGAGCCGGTGGCTGAAGGCGTAAATGAATTCGACGCGTTTGTGAGCGCGCTAGAGAAACACTTCGAGTTTTCGGGGTGCATCGTGTTGGAGCGGAAGAAGTTGCGCGCGCGAGTTCAATTGCCCGGCGAGACGGTCTTGGAATTCCTTGCGGCCCTGCGCCATCAAGGTTCGTTCTGCGGGTACGGCAACACTCTTGATGAGCACCTTTGTGAAACGTTTTTGGAAGGACTTCAGTCGAAGCGGGTGCAAGATCGCATTCTCCGTGAGTGTGTGGGCACCGACGTGCCAACCCTCGAGCGCGCAGTTCAGCTAGCAAGGGAGTTTGAACAGCTGGCGCGGGTTTCTGGCGAATTTAATCAACGGCTAATGCCTGCTGCCCCAACGACGAACGTGCCTGTCGAGTGCATCGAGGTTCCTGGTCCCTCAAGCGGTACCAGCTCACGAAGGCCTCGGCAAGATGGCCATCACAACTACCCTCCTGGATTCTCCTTGCCATCCCCGACGGTCGTTCCTGGGATGTCCCGTAGGCCATTGACGGCCAGTCATGTACCACGCGCCCCAGTTCGAATGAGTCAACCACCGCAACGAGAACCTCCTCCATATCGTCTCAGGGAGTGGGAAAGTGGCGGCGACAACTGCTGGTTCTGCGGCCGGCGCTACCATCCCAGGGAGGTATGCCCAGCGCTCCATTCGCAGTGTTTTCGCTGCAGCAAGATGGGGCACTTCGCCGTTGTCTGCCGAAGCCGTCAATCTCCTCCGACGTCCTTCCCGCGAGATCACCGCCCGGCTGCATTTCCGTCCCGGGCAAGAGGTCGCAACGCGGCGCGACAGTACAGCAGTCGAGCGTCGCCGAACAGTCCGGTCGAAGCCGTTGCAGAGGAGGACTACGACCCCCTGTACGATTACCAGTACAGCATAACAGCCGTGGACAACGCTGTTCCTGTATCAACCACGGAACAACGAACCTTCGATCGAAGCTGCATGAATGCTTTCATTGCGGACGTTAAGGTAAATGGACTTCCCTTACGCCTACTCATTGACACTGGTTCCCATGTCTCCATTCTAAGCGAGAAGATCTTTCGTGAACTTGACCCTGCTTGCAAGATCCGGCTGCATACGCCGCCCAAGAGACTTGTGCATTACATGCAAGGGACTATCCCTGTCTTGGGGTGTTTTTTCGGCCAGACGGTTTTCAAGGACAGATTTGCACCCCTCGAGTTTTACGTTATTTCAAGCGGACGTTCCTTGCTTGGTATCGACGCTGTGCGAGAGCTGAAGATTACTTTGTCGGGTGCCGAAAATGAATGTGTACATGTTGATGCAGCTGACAAGGGGCGACCTGTCCAGCGAGATGTGAGGCCCGTTGACGCCCAGCGGCGCGGCCCGTTCACAGCATCGTCGCGCCGCCAGCAGTCAAGTGTCCAGGATCCGTTCGGGATTCCCTCGTCGGGTACCAACGTTCCCCACCCACGTCCGTCATCGGCAGGTGATGCAACGCGTCAAGAGTCTGTCGGGAACCCTGGCTACCTATCGTCGGCCAGGCCGGTCTGCTTCCCGTCGAGCTCGACTCACCCTATACAAGTAAGCCATTATGAACGCAACTCCAGTACTTCAGCATCTCAGTGCCCAAATGTACATTCCAATGCAAGACCTTCTGGTGTCCCTCTGCGTGACACGTCGAAGCTACCCCCAGGGTTTCAAGATTTTGAGTCTTTGTTCGGTCCCGAGTTGGGGTTGGTAAAAAATTATACCCACTCAGTCAAGGTGCGGCACAGCGTGCCGCCTGTACAGTCTAAACTCCGCCGGATTCCGTTCACGCTGCGAGATGCCGTCTCTCAGGAGATTTTTAAGCTCGAGCGCCAAGGCGTAATCGAGCGCATCGACGCGTCAGAATGGGTGTCCCCCGTTGTTATAGTCAAAAAGCCGGATGGTAGTATCCGGATGTGTGTGGACTTGCGCGCTCCCAACCAAGCTGTTGTTATCGATTCGTTTCCTCTGCCACATATTGATGAACTTTTGAGCTCCTTGCGAGGAGCCGCACATTTTTCGAAGTTGGACCTTGCATCCGCCTACCACCAGGTCCGACTCGACCCTGCTAGTCGCGACCTGACTGCGTTTGTCACTCACGAAGGGCTTTTCCGGTTCAAAAGGGTTTGTTTTGGACTGGCGTCCGCGCCCGCTGCTTTTCAGAAATTGATGCACAAGCTGCTGAAGGACTGTAAGGGAGTACAATTTTACTTAGACGATGTCATTGTGTATGGAGCGTCTCAACAAGAACACGACGATAATCTGCGCCACGTACTTACGTGCATTTCCCAGGCGGGAATGAAACTGAACAAGAAATGCGTTTTCAACGTAACGGAACTTGCGTTCTTGGGCCATCATCTCTCCACGAGAGGCTTAGCACCCCTCTCATCTAAGGTGGATGCAGTCCTGAACTGTGAGACGCCGTCCGATCCAGCAAAGCTCAAAGCTTTCCTGGGGCTTGTCGAGTATTACAGTAAATTTATACGTCATTGTTCCACTGTGGTTGAACCGTTGCGCCGGTTGCTCCGTAAGGAATTCGCTTCGTCTGGTCCCCAGAGGCTGAGGCCAGTTTTCAAAAAGTAAGACGTGCTTGCAGCACGCGCCTATTCTTTCCATGTTTGACCCGACGTTGCCCATCGTCGTGGCAACAGACGCGTCCAACTACGGTTTGGGAGCCGTCCTCCAACAGCAGCATGGTAACAAGCTTTGTCCAGTCGCTTTCGCGTCGCGTTCGCTTACAGACGCCGAAAGAAGGTATTCAACGGGAGAGAAGGAAGCCCTCGCCGTGCTTTGGGCGTGCGAAAAGTGGCATATTTTTTTGTGGGGGCGTCATTTCACCGTACAGACAGATCATCAAGCCCTTGTTACCTTGTTGTCAAACCGAGGTTCTGGTGTCCGACCTCTGCGCATCACTCGTTGGACATCGAGACTCCTAAACTATAATTTCAAGATTGAGTACAAGAAAGGCTCCACTAACGTTGTAGCCGATGCTTTTTCTCGTCTACCTGTATCTGACACAGAGAATGGCACTGTGTTTCAAGAAGATGTCGTGTCTCTTATAGTGACTCCCCTGTCCAACATTGACCTCCAAGAGGCTACGGCCAATGACTTTGTTTTGCCCAGCGTGGTCAGGTATACTATCTCATCCTGGCCATCTGACATCACACCGGAGTTGAAGCCCTATTTTAACATCCGCGACCAGTTGTCACTGCACGACGGAATCCTCTACAAAGGAGAGAAGATTGTTGTTCCCGAGAGGTTACGGGAACAAGTAATTCAAATCGCGCATGAAACACACCAGGGGATTTCCAGAACCATCAGCGCCACCCGAGACCAATACTGGTGGCCTCTGATGAATCAAAACATCAAGATTAAAGTCGAGAACTGCACTGTCTGCCATTCCACAGACAAGACTGTAAAGGCAGCGCCTGCACCGTTACAACCCGTCCAGTTTCCCCAGCAGCCTTGGGAGAAACTCGGACTTGATATCGTTGGACCTGTGGAGCGTGCACCTCCTAGTCAACGGTTCTTCATCGTTTTAATCGATTACCACTCGAAGTGGCCAGAGGTTCGAGCTGTACCGTCTGTCACAACGACAACAGTCGTCAACTTCCTTAAGGATGTCTTTTCCCGTGAGGGACTGCCGCTACAGATTGTCTCCGACAACGGAGTTCAATTCCTTTCACATGAGTTTCAAGAGTACCTCCGCCTACATGGCATTAAGCATATCAAAACATCCTTGTACCACCCTCAGGCCAACGGCCAAGTAGAAAGGTTTAACCGAGTCCTAAAATCTTGGCTCCAGTTAGCTGTGGTCCAAGGCCGCCCGCTTCCTGACGCTGTCCGCGACCACCTGGAAGCCTACCGTAGGACGTGCCATCCAGCAACAGGCCAACCACCCTCCCTTCTACTTCATGGACGAATTCATCGTTCAAGGCTTGATGTACAGGGCTTGCCTACACGACATGTTCCAGTAACCCTTCCTTCAGAACGGGAACAGCTACCCGCTAAAGTCCACCAGTATCAAGATAAG
This sequence comes from Ixodes ricinus, assembly GCA_037355805.1. Classification (NCBI taxonomy): domain Eukaryota; kingdom Metazoa; phylum Arthropoda; class Arachnida; order Ixodida; family Ixodidae; genus Ixodes; species Ixodes ricinus. The sequence goes on from JAZHYW010048720.1 coordinate 18,411, forward strand.
ATGAAGTCGTACTCCGACCGTCGTCGAGCTGTAAGACGACCGCAGTTTCAGCCAGGACAAGCTGTTCGTGTTTTTCAGCCTCGACACCGAGATAAGTTGACAAGCAGATATTCAGAGCCTCAAGTCATCAAAGCCCAGATCGGTCCAGCCACTTACGAGTTTTCTGATGGTCGCAGATGGAATGCATCAAAGTTGGCAAAGGCACCCGTGAACGTTCAGCAACGACACAATGACGACTTCGGTTTTGACTGGGATGACGACGATTTTTCCCCAATCACCCAGCCGATGCACTTTTATAACTCATCTACATCAAATGCAAGTTCCATTCCAGTGGTGACACAACCACCACAAAGGGACTTCCTTCATGATCCTGTACTGGTTGAGGAGTCACCATCCTCTAACATCACTCCAGTGCCTGGTCCGGTGACAGAACCATCACTTAACGCCGCCACGCCTCTTTCTGTTTTGGATCCTGGACAAGCCTGCGCCCAGGGCCCAGGTTCGGCTCTTCCAGATCCGGGGCAGTACTCGTCACCGGCTGTTTCTGATGATTCAGCTCTGTCCCGCCCCAAAACACCTTCCAGCGGCACAGCATCTTCGATGCAACCCCTCGAAGGCAGCACGAGTGAGTGCAGTGATAGCATAGGTCCTGTGAGTGCTCCACTTGTAGTAAGTGCTCCAGCTACTTTGAGTGATCCAGCTATAGCTCTACCGGAGAACCAAGGTCGACCAGTCCGCCACACCCGACCTCCGGAATTCCTCAAAGACTATGTGCAGCTCATTGGTGCTACGAGTGTCTTCTATTCAAAATGACCATATAGTGATATTGATGGCAACTTTGAAGAGAGACATATGCCGACTCTAGTGTCTGTGCAGCTTTTGTAATGAACATTTTTTTTAAACTTTGGTATATGTATTTTTTTCTTTTCCGCGGCGATGCGCAAAGACGATCTTTTCAATTCATTTTTTCTCATGAAAGAGAGGAAATAAGTGAAATAGAGAAATCGCGTCATTTGTATAACTTCCAATTTGTTAAAAACGAAAAATTGTCCAGTTCTTTTTTTTTTTTAAGGAAGGAAGAATGTAGTGATTTTAAATTCTTTTACTTCTTTGTCTAAGTTAAGTAGATGGCGCGACTGTGCGCCCTGGAAATAAAAAGAAAGAAAAAGAGAAAAAAGCACGCGGGCTGATTCGAGAGAGATCCTGCCTGACAGATCGTGTGTCCCGAGTCTGATTCTTTCGTCCGAGATCAGTTCGCTGGACTCGACCGGCTACCGCCAACAGAACTTCAAATGAGGTGAGCTGGCTGGGAGCAACCTGCCCTAGGCTGCGTTAAAACGAACACTCGGACCAGCAACGCATGCCCCATAAATGATTCACCTCGCAAAATACAAAACCGCGTTTTATTTTGATGCGACATTTTCGAACGGGATGCGTACGACAGTCAGTGCGATCGCTTGTTGTGCAAAAGGCCAAAAATATAAAACATGAATTCAATCTCTTTTTTCTTTTTTTTCGCGGGGGGAGGGGGGAAGACGTGCTCCAGCGGAGATCTGAAGGAAATATTTTTGTTAGTCGAAGAACAAAAAAGCAATACAGCATAATGCATTTTATTTCTGAGCAAAATATTACAGACAATGATTTTGTGGCCCAAGAAAATAACATTCTGCTTGTATGTGGGGCCAGGCAACCAACTAAAATGCAATTAAAATGGCGATAAAGCCATAGGAAAGAAGCTCAACTATGTGTGTACACAAAGAAATAAAACCATGGCAACTTACAGCATTGAAAATAAGTTATACAAATATATGACGAAATGAACATTCGATGCGAAAGAAAACAGTCCATACATAACAAAAAAAAAAGAGATGACATATATAAAACAAAACACGTAAAACAACACGTCAACATTGATTATGCTACCAAGCTACGGTTTGCTGGTCTGGCACCATTTCTTTACGTCTCGTTTTAGTATTCATTTTGGCGTCATATTCATTAAGGTTGCGATGCAGGCGAGTTGGTTCTTGAATAAATAAAAACATATGCCAACAAACAAATACGACTAGATCCGAACGGGACGAGCGCTTGTCCCGTCAACTTTTTCTACTCGCCTTTGTGTTTGTTGCGTTGTTTTTCGACATAGTTATTTGTATCGAGGTTTCTGGACGTTCATGAAACAAAAGATTAATATTCTCACAAATGACAAATGATGAGACGGATAATAACTGAAGAAACCACTCGTGTAATAGGGCGAACTTGTGCCCTAAACTAAACAAAAGATTAGCATGGCATTCGCCAATGTCTGCGAAACCAGCAAGATCGATCGCTGGGGTGATACTGACACTCCCTGGCCACGCGGAGACCCTTAGTACACAGATGGACTTCTGGAACAATCGGCTTAGAAGGTTCGGCGCGTAGAACGTTCGGACCCGAATAAGCAACAGGGTTCTCAAACTCACCACAACGCGACATTTACAAAAATAACAAAATTGGTGCCGAATATAATCCTTGGAGAAAGGGAACAAAGGGGACAAAGGACCAACACAAATCTCCAAACACAGCTTTCCTCCTCCAGGGAGTATTTTCGTCATTCTTGTCCGGCTCGCTTGAACCTTTGCAGTTAATTGCATTATAAAATGGGTGCGTCCGCTCCCAGCCATCAAACCTCGGTCTTTTGTTGGAGTACCGTGGTGGGAGCCAATTGCGATAACCATGCGGCCACGGGCGCGCTTGCCTGGAGAGGCGCGTGACATTACTTTCCCCCACCCCATTTAAAAAGAGCATCGTCTCGATGCAACGTGCCAGAGAACAAAACAGCTAAACAAACAAAACAATGAAAAAATACGGAAGCTGATAACACACAGTCGTGTCAAGCGTAGCACGGCATCACAGTTCACAGTCTTATCGTGCGTAGTACGGCTTGAAGCGCACGACGTGGGCGACTTCAGGTCGTGGTGGGCGGCGTGATAAAGTTCTTGTTCCGTCGGGCATCAATCACCTCGTAGTTCAGATCTCCGAGTCGACGAAGTACCTTGTATGGTCCAAAGTGCCGTTTCAACAGTTTCTCGCTAAGGCCAAGGCGACGGATAAGCGTCCGCACCCACACACTGGTTCCGGGCTGGAAGTGAGCGTCCCGGCGACTAAAATTGTAGCGGCCAGCGTCTACGCGTTGTCGGTCTTGAATCCGCAGACGGCCGAGCTGGCGTACCTCCTCTGTTGGTGGGGGTTATCAACAGGGCGTCGTCGGTTCTGTCGTCTTTTTGGTCGTGGGGTAGCGTTGCGTCAATCATCGTTGTCACGTTTCTGCCACGCAGCAGCTGAAACGGTGTCACTCCTGTGATCTCTTGCACCGCCGTGTTGTAGGCAAACGTGCTGTACGGTAACACCTCGTCCCACGTCTTGTGCTCTACGTCTACATACATGGAGATTATGCCTGTGATAATTGTGTTCAGCCGTTCTATTAGTCCATTTGTCTGCGGATGGTACGGAGTGGTTCGACGGTGGCTGGTGCTACTAAGACGAAGAATATCTTGCGTCAAATGGACCATGAACGATGATTTACGGCCTGCAATGAGAACAAGGGGGCGCCGTGCCTCAGGACGATGGACTCGATGAAAAACTTGGCTAGTTCAACAGCCGTACCTGGTAGAAAGGCTTTCGTCTCGGCGTACCGTGCGAGATAATCGGTTTTCTTGCGTCGATGGTGGGAACGGTCCAAGTAATTCCATTCCGATTTGGTGAAGCGGAACAGATGGCGGCTCAATAGGCTGAAGAAGTCCTGCCGGTCTCGTCGGTGGTTTCTTCTGTCGTGGGCACTCGTGGTAACATTGGGTTTGGCGATGAACTGTTTTCGCAGGCTTGCGCCAGTAATACTTCTGGCGTATCCTTGGCAAGAGTCCTGCTGTAGCCAAGGTGTCCCGCCGTCAGGCCATCGTGACAGGCTTGAAATATCTCTTCTTAAAAAATGAAGGACGTTTACAACTTTCTGTAACGCCGATTTAGAGCGCAGCTCTTGAGGAGGAGGAGGGAGGGTACTGAGGGGAGGGTATGCCCCTCCTTCTTATCTGTACCCTCTCCTTCTCCCCTACCTCCTACTTTGACGCGCGTCGTCACGCGACGTTTCGGCGCGGTGAAGTTTCGGCATGGTGAGGTTTCGGCACCGTGCTGAAACGTCCGCGCGGTGCATTATGGGAAACGTCCCATAATGCACCGCGGTGACGTCTCGACACGGTGACGTTTCGGCACCGTGCCGAAACGTCACCGCGGTGCATGTTGGGACGTTTCCCATAATGCACCGCGCGGTTACGGCGACGGCGACACCGCTCAAGCCGGAAACGGGCGCCTAAGAACTGCGCTTTAAAACTAGAAGGGATCGCCAACAGTCACGCCATGTTGTCGTTGAAGATCATCTTGTACAGCACACCTTGACGGATGGAGGTTGGAAGCGTTCGTATGTAAACGCGGGGAACCGCACTTCCTTGTCTCTCTTAGTGCTCGGTTAGTCCTCGCAGTTCAGGATGAGCTCCGTGGTGTGCTGCCATGTCGCTGGCGTGTAGTGCGCCGAGGACACACTCGTCGTCGTCGTCTTCAGTGCAGGCAGGACCGACCTCGACGGGGAACCTTCGCAGACAATCGGCGTCACTCTGCCTTAGGCCGGACATGTGCACCATGGTCATGTGCAAACTGCTGCAGTCGTAGACTCTACCGAACGGGGCGCCTTGAAATGTCCCTCTGATCCGCGAGCCACCAGAGCGAGTTATGTTCCGTAACCACTCGGAACGGACTTCCGTACATGTACGGGCGAAACTTGGTAATGGCCCAGACGACGGCGAGACATTCATTCTCCGTCGTAGATTATTTACCATCCGCCTTCAACAGTGTCTGACTCGATTAGGCGATTACTCGCTCTGTTCCCTCCTATATTTGGACCAGCACCGCGCCAAGCCAAGCGTTACTTGCGTCCATGTAAATTTTTGTTTCTGCATGCTGGTCGAAATGGCCAAGAATGGGAGGTTTTGAAGGCTTTGCTTAAGCTTGTCGAACATTTACTGGTGCTCTTCTTTTCACTGAAACTTTACGGCGTCTTTCGTAAGGTATGTCAGTGGCGCAGAAAGATTCGCACAATCTCCAACGAAGTGCCTGTAGTAGGTATATAGGCCTAAGAATCATCTTACGGCCTTCTTGTCAGACGGTGTGGAAAATGAGGCTACGGCGCGTGTCTTCTCGGGGTCAGGACGAACACCCTTGCTGGTGACGACGTGGCCAAGGAACTTTAGCTCACCATAAACGGACCGACATTTCGTTGGCTTGAGAGTTAGTCCAGCGGCCTTGATGGCGTAAAGTACGCCCCGGGGTTGTCGCAAGTGCTCGTCGAAGTTGCTGGCGAACACCATAATGTCGTCGAGGTAGACGATACCGCTCTGCCCTTTTAAGCCTGTCTAGCACGGTGTCCATTATACGCTGCAAGATCGCCGGCGATGTGCATAGTCCAAAGGCATCACTTTAAACTCGTATGGTACGTAGGGCGTGACGAAGGCAGTTTTCTCCCGGTCCCGTTCGTCAACTTTGATCTGCCAGTAGCCACTCTTTAAATCCATCGACCAAAAGTATCGGGAGTGGCGCAGACGGCCTAGAGTATCGTTGATGGGGGAAGCGGGTAGGTGTCTTTCATTTTCGCGGCATTGAGTCGACGATAGTCCACTCAGAATCTCAAGGTTTCGTCTTTCTTTACGAGCACGACTGGTGAAGTCCATGGACTGCTTCACGACTGAATTATATTATCGTCGCGCAGTTCATGAACATGCTCTTGCATAACTTCCTTCTTTTCAAAGAGACACGGTACGGTGAATTGTGGACTGGGTGCACGTCGCCGTTGGTAACGATGCGATGTTTCGCTACTGGTGTTTGGCGAACTTTCTACGACGTGGCAGCACACCATTGTATTCAGCGAGAAGATTAACCGGTTGCCGGCGCTTTGAAGCTGGTATCTCGGGGTCGATGTCGAGCTGCGGCGGCGGTGTGCTCATGTGCTGTGGCGACGAGGTGCCCTAGGAGATTGCGGTGACCACAGCTGGTGCTTTAAGCTCCTCGACGTGGCCCATGGTGGTACCCTTTGTCAGGTGCTGCGGCTCCTCTCAAAAATTCGTCGCGGGAACAGTTTTGCGTCCTTCTTAGAAATCTGTTACGCCTCGTGCGACGCCAATTCCTTTTTCAAGGAGCAGTCTGGACGCTGCCTTCCAGAAAAACCTTCACCGCACATTGCTGCGTCGGTTACGATGGGTGCGAAAACACTCGACTACGGCGGCAGGTTCACATTGTCTGCAATAAATCGGATCGCAACTGGCGTCGTGTGGGGCTCCATCGGCGGCGGAACAGGCTTTCGCAGCGACAGCTGGTTTGCCCCGAGGTCATTGACGCGGCTATACTCGCAGAGAAAGTCTATTCCAAGGACTATGTGTCTGTCACAGCCTCGTAGAACGACGAGCTTCACAAAATACGTCTCGCCATGAATCTCGACTCGGGCAGTACACATTCTGACTGGCTTAATAAAGTGTCTTCCGGCAATTCGAATTCGTAGTCCACCCCAGGGTGTCGTAACTTTCCGCAGGCGGCGAGAGAGCCTCCTTCTCAAGACTGAGTAGTCTGCTCCGGTCTCCACGGTGCGTTGTGGCACATTGATTACAAAGTTTAGGTTGTTGGGCATCGTTGCAGAAGCGTCATTGCGATGCGCGGCGTTCGGGAAGTGTGAGCGCTCCCGCGTTCTTGGAGGCTCTTTACTTCGGTCGTCTTTGACAACGTCACCTCCAGGCGTTGCCGCTACTTAGTTTTCCCGACAAGATACGGGGGACAGGTTGTCCCGCCGAAAGCAGCGGAAGAGCGAAAGCACACGTCGAGGCGAAGGCGAACGGGAACCTCGTGGTAGAGTCGGCACTGGGGACAGGGTTCGTCGGAGGTACTCCTCGACGCTTCCCAAGGCGGGGTCGCGGGTCGCTTGGCGCAAAGCCTCGCAGGCCCACTTGTCGGTATGGGCACCTCCGGTAGACGTGTTCGGCCTCGCCGCAGTGATAACAGAGGGGTCGTCGATCGGTCGTGCACCATACATCCGTCTTCCTAGGCGTTGGTAGTACGGTCCGGACTAGCTGGGGCTGCCCTTCCGGAAGTCGGAAAGTCTGCGACGCTGGTATCTCACGTCGCGGCGGCGTGGAATACATCCGGGCAGCTTGCGCCGGTCTCCGAGCTACTTCGGCGAAGGTCAGGGTGGGCTGCTCGGGTGCTACGCTGGCAAGAGCCTCTATTTGACTTGAACGCTGAAATTTCTCGCGGACAACTTTGGATATTGACGGCTATGCCTGCAGGTTGGCAGCAGCCAGGCGCTTCCTCAGCTCTCGTCGGACAACGTAGCGAAGATCTCGCCAATGCCTTAAATGCTAGAGACAAAGTCGCAGCGATGCCGGGTAGTTGCTGGTAGTGACTGGCTCGGGCTTGCGAGGCACGCTCAATGTTCGTGGCCTCAGTGAAGAAAATCTTCGACTTGTTGTCAGAAATGCGGCCGACGAGGTCATCAAAGATGTCGTCTCTCACCCCGCGCATGAGGCCCGCTGCTACTTGTCGTTTGTGGCTGGCGGGTCAGCACGGGCGCTGAGGCACAGGATATCTTCTACAAAACAGGTGACGCTCTCATTGGGGCCCTGGGTTCTGGTGTGAAGTAGGTCTTGTGCTTTTTCTCGTCGGTGTTGGTTGGAAAACGTCCCCTTAAGCTCGTTCTTGAAAACGTTCTGCGATGTGAAAGAAGACTCGGGATTTCCGTACCAGTGCCTGGTAGTCGCCTCCAGCGTGAAATAGACGTTTTACAGGCGCTGCTCATTGGTCCAGCGATTGTGGCGAGCAACGCGTTCGTACTGGTCGAACCAGTCTTCCACGTCTTCGTATCGTTCGCCGTGGAACAGAGCAGCCTTCCGTGGTGCGACGGGTAGGTAAACGATGGCAGAAGCGGCCAGGGTCTGCGAACGGTCGGCCATTGTCGTCTTCTTTCCTTGGGTTTGTCCAGCAGCAGACCGAACTCAGGAGCCTCTTCCTGGGTGCGGCGGCTGGCCCAAGTTTCCAGCTTCCTCGAAGAGTGTTCTTCTCACCGGGCTTGGAATCGGAGTGGGTTGACGTGGTCCGCAAGGGCGATTGAATGATCTTGGACATAAGGTGAAACCCAGCACCTCCACCGAAATGTCACGAATGACAAATGATGAGGCGGCTAATAACTGGAGAAACCAAACGTTTAATGGGGTGTACTTGTGCCCAAAAACAAAATAGAACAAGGTTCGCCTCGCATGTTTCGATTTCCGCGAAACATCAAGATCGATCGCTGGTGCGAGACTCGACTCCGGCTCGCCGCGCGGAGTCCGCTCATGAACACGCGTGTTGTTCTGGAACTATAGGCGTGCAAGGTTCGGCGCGTTGGACATTCGGACCGCACATCAAGCAACAGGAGTTCTCGAATTCACTAGAACTTGTCGCATTTACAAAAAATAACGAACTAGGCGCGTCCGCTTCCAGGCATCGACTCTCAACCCCTTGCGTGAGTGCGAATCAAGCTAACCATGCGGCCACGGGCGCGCTTGTTGGGAGACGCGCGTAGTATATAATGATCTTTGTTCATTTTTTTCTATAAAGCGTTATACTTTGGAATTGCGAACCTTTCACTACGCCTGAAATTTCTCACTTAAGTTATGTTAATTTTGAAACTTTCCTGAAATAAATATTTCTAATTGCGGCATATTTGAAAAAAATAATTAAGAAACATAATACACAAGTTTTTGTCTTTTCTTCAGTTTCCAATATATCATGCGTAGTTCCATATGTAATATTTTTGATCATGTGTCGTAATATCCAATCCATCGCTCTTGTTTTTGTACTGGGATCAATGACCAGGTAATGTTATGTCTTAGAGCAATAAAGACTCCGCGGTCACGGTTCACTGAAGGCGTAAGTAAAGAAGAAGAATAAAGACCAATGTAGAAAGGCGTGTGAGAGGTGGCGGCGCGCCGAAAAATTCGGGACAGGCAGCGACGAAGCCCGAACTGTAGCTGCGACCTCTGTCGGGGTGCCCAGGCCCCGAGAGGCTCAACGTTGCATTGCCTCCTAGACGGTCAAGGCGCCGACCTCCCCGAGTCTGACTTAGTTTCAAGGAATGCGATCAGCAACAATTATCGTCTAAGCTGCGGTCTGAACAATTACCAGTTCCCCAACTGAACAATGCTGCCCAATATGCAACACTTCTACGACACTACGCAGTCATCCGCCCAATGTGCCGCCATTTCTCGATAGCCAACTGTACACCCGCAGGCAATATGAAGGTGAACGCCGGACCGTCGACCGCCCAGTGCTATCAGCGCCATGACGCGGCTGCCGTGGCAGCCACGTCATGACGCTGATAGCCCTGAGCGGCCGACGGTCTGACGTCACCTTCATATCGTGATAAGAAAGCGAGGCGTCACGGCAGGCACGTCATGGCGCTGATAGCACGGAGCGGTCGACGGTCTGGCGTTCACCTTCATATCGTGATAAGAAAGCGAGGCGTCACGGCAGCCACGTCATGGCGCTGATAGCACGGAGCGGTCGACGGTCTGGCGTTCACCTTCATATCGTGATAAGAAAGCGAGGCGTCACGGCAGCCACGTCATGGCGCTGATAGCACGGAGCGGTCGACGGTCTGGCGTTCACATTCATATCGTGATAAGAAAGCGAGGCGTCACGGCAGCCACGTCATGGCGCTGATAGCACGGAGCGGTCGACGGTCTGGCGTTCACATTCATATCGTGATAAGAAAGCGAGGCGTCACGGCAGCCACGTCATGGCGCTGATAGCACGGAGCGGTCGACGGTCTGGCGTTCACATTCATATCGTGATAAGAAAGCGAGGCGTCACTGGCAGCCACGTCATGGCGCTGATAGCACGGAGCGGTCGACGGTCTGGCGTTCACATTCATATCGTGATAAGACAGCGTGGCGTCACGGCAGCCACGTCATGGCGCTGATAGCACGGAGCGGTCGACGGTCTGGCGTTCACATTCATATCGTGATAAGAAAGCGAGGCGTCACGGCAGCCACGTCATGGCGCTGATAGCATGGAGCGGTCGACGGTCTGGCGTTCACCTTCATATCGTGATAAGAAAGCGAGGCGTCACGGCAGCCACGTCATGGCGCTGATAGCACGGAGCGGTCGACGGTCTGGCGTTCACCTTCATATCGTGATAAGAAAGCGAGGCGTCACGGCAGCCACGTCATGGCGCTGATAGCACGGAGCGGTCGACGGTCTGGCGTTCACCTTCATATCGTGATAAGAAAGCGAGGCGTCACGGCAGCCACGTCATGGCGCTGATAGCACGGAGCGGTCGACGGTCTGGCGTTCACATTCATATCGTGATAAGAAAGCGAGGCGTCACGGCAGCCACGTCATGGCGCTGATAGCACGGAGCGGTCGACGGTCTGGCGTTCACATTCATATCGTGATAAGAAAGCGAGGCGTCACGGCAGCCACGTCATGGCGCTGATAGCACGGAGCGGTCGACGGTCTGGCGTTCACATTCATATCGTGATAAGAAAGCGAGGCGTCACGGCAGCCACGTCATGGCGCTGATAGCACGGAGCGGTCGACGGTCTGGCGTTCACATTCATATCGTGATAAGAAAGCGAGGCGTCACGGCAGCCACGTCATGGCGCTGATAGCACGGAGCGGTCGACGGTCTGGCGTTCACATTCATATCGTGATAAGAAAGCGAGGCGTCACGGCAGCCACGTCATGGCGCTGATAGCACGGAGCGGTCGACGGTCTGGCGTTCACATTCATATCGTGATAAGAAAGCGAGGCGTCACGGCAGCCACGTCATGGCGCTGATAGCACGGAGCGGTCGACGGTCTGGCGTTCACATTCATATCGTGATAAGAAAGCGAGGCGTCACGGCAGCCACGTCATGGCGCTGATAGCACGGAGCGGTCGACGGTCTGGCGTTCACATTCATATCGTGATAAGAAAGCGAGGCGTCACGGCAGCCACGTCATGGCGCTGATAGCACGGAGCGGTCGACGGTCTGGCGTTCACATTCATATCGTGATAAGAAAGCGAGGCGTCACGGCAGCCACGTCATGGCGCTGATAGCACGGAGCGGTCGACGGTCTGGCGTTCACCTTCATATCGTGATAAGAAAGCGAGGGCGTCACGGCAGCCACGTCATGGCGCTGATAGCATCGGAGCGGTCGACGGTCTGGCGTTCACATTCATATCGTGATAAGAAAGCGAGGCGTCACGGCAGCCACGTCATGGCGCTGATAGCACGGAGCGGTCGACGGTCTGGCGTTCACATTCATATCGTGATAAGAAAGCGAGGCGTCACGGCAGCCACGTCATGGCGCTGATAGCACGGAGCGGTCGACGGTCTGGCGTTCACATTCATATCGTGATAAGAAAGCGAGGCGTCACGGCAGCCACGTCATGGCGCTGATAGCACGGAGCGGTCGACGGTCTGGCGTTCACATTCATATCGTGATAAGAAAGCGAGGCGTCACGGCAGCCACGTCATGGCGCTGATAGCACAGAGCGGTCGACGGTCTGGCGTTCACATTCATATCGTGATAAGAAAGCGAGGCGTCACGGCAGCCACGTCATGGCGCTGATAGCACGGAGCGGTCGACGGTCTGGCGTTCACATTCATATCGTGATAAGAAAGCGAGGCGTCACGGCAGCCACGTCATGGCGCTGATAGCACGGAGCGGTCGACGGTCTGGCGTTCACATTCATATCGTGATAAGAAAGCGAGGCGTCACGGCAGCCACGTCATGGCGCTGATAGCACGGAGCGGTCGACGGTCTGGCGTTCACATTCATATCGTGATAAGAAAGCGAGGCGTCACGGCAGCCACGTCATGGCGCTGATAGCACGGAGCGGTCGACGGTCTGGCGTTCACATTCATATCGTGATAAGAAAGCGAGGCGTCACGGCAGCCACGTCATGGCGCTGATAGCACGGAGCGGTCGACGGTCTGGCGTTCACATTCATATCGTGATAAGAAAGCGAGGCGTCACGGCAGCCACGTCATGGCGCTGATAGCACGGAGCGGTCGACGGTCTGGCGTTCACATTCATATCGTGATAAGAAAGCGAGGCGTCACGGCAGCCACGTCATGGCGCTGATAGCACGGAGCGGTCGACGGTCTGGCGTTCACATTCATATCGTGATAAGAAAGCGAGGCGTCACGGCAGCCACGTCATGGCGCTGATAGCACGGAGCGGTCGACGGTCTGGCGTTCACATTCATATCGTGATAAGAAAGCGAGGCGTCACGGCAGCCACGTCATGGCGCTGATAGCACGGAGCGGTCGACGGTCTGGCGTTCACATTCATATCGTGATAAGAAAGCGAGGCGTCACGGCAGCCACGTCATGGCGCTGATAGCACGGAGCGGTCGACGGTCTGGCGTTCACATTCATATCGTGATAAGAAAGCGAGGCGTCACGGCAGCCACGTCATGGCGCTGATAGCACGGAGCGGTCGACGGTCTGGCGTTCACATTCATATCGTGATAAGAAAGCGAGGCGTCACGGCAGCCACGTCATGGCGCTGATAGCACGGAGCGGTCGACGGTCTGGCGTTCACATTCATATCGTGATAAGAAAGCGAGGCGTCACGGCAGCCACGTCATGGCGCTGATAGCACGGAGCGGTCGATGGTCTGGCGTTCACATTCATATCGTGATAAGAAAGCGAGGCGTCACGGCAGCCACGTCATGGCGCTGATAGCACGGAGCGGTCGACGGTCTGGCGTTCACATTCATATCGTGATAAGAAAGCGAGGCGTCACGGCAGCCACGTCATGGCGCTGATAGCACGGTGCGGTCGACGGTCCGGCGTTCCCCTTCATATTGCCTGCGGGTGTACGTACGACCGCCAAAGGAGACCAAGAGCCACACCAACGTGTGAGCTTGATTAACCCAAAGAAACAACGGCACTATAGTAAAAAACTGCTATTTTTTATTTCACCAATATATATGGAGCGTTTAAGTGTATATCTTGTGTGTTTCTTTGGTCCTTGTTTATTGTACAGTAATTATTTCCTTCACACGTCCAAGGGTCTCGCATGATGCATACCATCATTAACCACGAACCATATCACTACTCTAAAGCCTCAAATACCAGCAGCCTTATCGTCAAACTAGACACTTTTTTATATTTTATATAAATATGCAGAAATGCTGCGCAGCTTTTCTCTTACATATTAAACTTGTTTGCTCGATAGCATGTACTAGTCCACACAGATATCGAGATATTTAACAAAACTATCGTAGCTTAAAGAATTGCATTTGCAATTAGTGCACTTTCTAGAACAAAGAAGAATGTTTGGTGACAATGCAACACATTTATGAGGATTTCGAAAACACGAAAAACTGTTGTTTTTGTAACATTCACAGATATAAAATTTGCTACAAACCCCTTCGGTTTCACATATATACTTTTTGGAAAAACAAAAAGTGCATGTTATATTTATCATGTAATAATACGAGGTACCGTGCCATCTGTATGTTTAAATATATTCCACTGAAATGAAAGAAATACCAACTCATTTGTATAAATATTGAATAAAGTGGGCCCCAAAGTGTTACTTCGTGGCACACCAAACAGAAGGCGAATTTCGCTCCTAACGTTATTCATAATTTTAACCATTTGATATTTGTCTGTAAATAATTTCGCGAGACTTAATAATATCGTTCCTAAACCCCATCCTGTCTAGTTTGTTAGTAGTAAAAGTGATCAATGGTCTTGAATGTTTTTTTGAAAGGTCTTTAGAAAGATCCAGGACTATTTTGTTTGCATCAAGTGTTTCGTGAATACGGTCCGCGAAGTCTTCAAGAAGAGAAATGGTACTTTTCTGTTCATGAAATTCATATTGCGTATTGCCTAGTGCTTATTAAAGAACAATGGCTGACAGAAAGTATTCATATGTATTTGTACCCATTTTTCAATAACTGAGCCTGTGGCGATAGCCACTGGGAAAAGAAGAAGATCGCGTGCAATTAAAAAGCCAGATCAGTTCGATTTTGGAATGCGTCAGACGTAGTCGTTTTTCGTCTGTCTTTCTCTACATTGGTGACCCGGACGCCCCAGCATGGAACGTCACAACGTTCCCCGAGCTGATGCTGGGCTTCCTGTAACCTCCGCTGCGACCGTCGGCGCCTACGCTGTTCGCCTGCCTCCATTCTGGGCACAGCACCCAGAAGTCTGGTTTCTTCAAGTCGAGGGAAGCTTCCGACTGGCCAACATAACATCCCAAGAGGTACGGTTCAGCCATGTCCAGGCTTCGCTGCCGTGCGAAGTGGCGCTGGAGGTCTACGACATCCTCGCACGACCGCCTGCGACGAACCCGTACGATGCGCTCAAGACTGCCATTTTAGAACGCACAATGCTTTCGGAACGCAAACGCCTGCAGCAGTTAGTCTCAGCAGAAGAACTGGGCGACCGTCGCCCATCGCAACTTCTGCGCCAGATGCAGGCGCTTCTCGGCGACCGTGCCGCGACGTTCGACAGCCAGTTCTTGAAAGAGCTGTTCTTGCAGCGACTTCCACCGTCGGTGCAAATGATCCTGGCGACTGCATCCGACTTGTCCTTGCCTGCCTTGGCTCTCCACGCCGATAAGATCATGGAGGTTGCCAGCCAACACCCGTCAACATCTACCGTCTCATCAGTCCAGCGCCCCGAGCCCGCCACTCCAGCGACTCGCGCACCAGTAGCGGCCGCGGTTACTCGAGATGAAATCGCAGCACTGCGAGAAGACGTGCAACAACTACAGGAGCTTATCACAAGCACATTGCGCCTTTCACGACCTCGCAGCCCTAGGCGATCCTCACAGTCCAGAAGCTCCCGCCGTCGTTCTCCCTCGCCACAGGCGAACCACCAGCCAAGGCATAACCAACAGCGGCAAGAGCAACAGCACTGCTGGTATCACCAGCGCTTTGGAGCTGCTGCGGAACGCTGCACCAGGCCTTGCAGCTGGTCAGAAAACAAGACGCGGGATCGCTAGAGGCGACGAGCGCTCCCCAAACAAGCAAGGTCGCCTGTTTTACATTACGGACGCTACCAGTGGACTGATGTTCCTGGTCGACACAGGAGCTGAAGTGAGTGTGCTACCCGCAAATTCCCTTGACTGTACACTTACTCCTATCTGCCACCTGCAAGCGGTCAACAGCTCCAACATCCCCGTCTACAGGAAGAGGTCAATCCTGATCAACCTTGGCTTGCGAAGGACGTTTCGTTGGATCTTTCTTGTAGCCAAGGTCAGTCACGCTATTCTAAGAGCGGATTTCCTGTCCCACTTCTCTCTCCTAGTAGACATGGCCCAAAAGAAAATTCATGACTCCACCACAGGCCTTTTCGTCACCGGCCAAACCTCCACACTCTATCCGTTTGCTTTCACACTTCGCCAACCGATACAGTCGCCTTACGGGAACTTGCTGAGCGAATTCCCATCGTTAACGGCAGCTCCCGACTGGAACAAACCGGTCAGACATGATGTCGTCCACCGCATTATCACCAGCGGTCAACCTAGACACGCGAGGTCTCGTCGGCTAGCTCCCGAAAAGCTTCGCGTCGCTCAGCAAGAGTTCCAACACATGGTGGAGATCGGCATTGCTCGCCCATCCTCGAGTAGTTGGTCCTCTGCCCTCCACCTAGTCCCGAAGAAAACAGGCGACTGGCGGCCCTGCGGCGACTATCGCAGCTTGAACGTGGCTACGGTCCCCGACCGCTACCCTATCCCCAACATTCAGGACTTCACCACCAACCTGAACGGATGTACCATATTCTCGAAACTCGACCTACAGATCACAAGCCACTGACCAATGCCTTCAGATCATCTAAGGCCACATACTCTCCGAGAGAGACGCGACACTTGGCATTCCTAGCTGAATTTTCTTCCGACATTCAGCATATCAAGGACGTCCACAACATCCCCGCCGACACCCTCAGTCGCGTCTCCGCAGTTCAGTACCGCGGGTGTGACCTTAGACAACTCCCTGACTTACAAGAGAGTGACGAAGAGCTCCGCAACCTTCGATCTTCCCTAACCTCCTCTTCCATCTTGAGGACGTTTACTTCTCCGACTTGGGCACAAACATCGTTTGCGACGTCGACCCTGCGACCGGACGGAAACGGCCTTATCTGCCCTTACCACTTCGGCGTCAGATCTTCAACAACCTTCATGCTCTCTCACACCCAGGCATCCGCGCTTCTCAAAATCTAATCGCGGAACGATTTGTGTGTCCTGGCATGAACACTGATGTCCGCGTTTGGGCACGAGCATGCATTGCTTGTCAGCAGAGTAAGGTGTCCCGGCACACCATCACGCCTCTGGCAAAGTTTGCACTCCCCGACAGACGGTTTGCCACCATCCACGTGGACCTGGTCGGACCCCTACCGTCATCGCAGGGCTACCGGTACCTCCTAACCGTCATCGACAGGTTCACGCGCTGGCCGGAGGCTTGTCCCATCAAAGACATCACTGCCGAGACTGTCGCCTCCGCGCTTCTGTCCACCTGGATCTCCCGCTTTGGAGTTCCCGTCGAAATCGTGACCGATCGCGTACGCCAATTCGAGTCGGCCCTTTTCCGAAGCTTGACAACTCTTCTTGGCATCGCTCACTTGAAGACCACAGCCTACCACCCGCAGGCAAAATGGTTTGGTCGAGTGGTTCCATCGCCATCTCAAAGCCTCCCTCATGGCCCACGCCACACCTGATAAATGGGCCACGTCTCTACCCATCGTCCTCCTAGGGTTGCGCACAGCCATAAAGGAAGACCTCGGATGTGCCGCATCACATTTAGTGTATGGAACATCGCTGCGCCTCCCAGCTGAATTGGTCAGCCCTACCACCCCCATCCATGGCGGCCTCACGATGACTGCAGGATTGCCTTACGTGGAAGACTTAGCCCGTCTGTTCGGTGACGTGCGTGCTACACCGACGCGGACACGCCAGAGCAAGCCTCCTTTCTTCCATCGCGACCTGCACAACAGTGGCTACGTGTTTTTTCGCGTCGACAGTGTCCGCCGTTCGCTTCAGCCACCTTACACGTGTCCCCACCTCGTTGTGGCACGCGACAAAACAACATTCACGCTGCGGGTTAATGGCCGCGACACGGTCGTGTCCGTTGACCGCGTCAAGCCGGCATTTGTTGTGAGCGATACGATCGTTAGCCGGCTGATCTTCCCAGCGTGCAAGCTACCTCGAGCTCCACAGTAGTTCTCGCGACCCGCATCAAACACTCCAGGACAGTTCACTGGGACGACTCCGTCTCAAGGGGTGGGAGGGGGGGGGGGAAGGGGGGGCTATGTGGCGATAGCCACTGGGAAAAGAAGAAGATCGCGTGCAATTAAAAAGCCAGATCAGTTTGATTTTGGAATGCGTCAGACGTAGACGTTTTTCGTCTGTCTTTCTCTACAAGCCATTATCGGTAAGACGGCTATTGGTCTGAAGCTCCCAAATACTTGTTGTTTTCTATTTGTATGCAAAATCTAATCACGGTGACTTTAAAACATTTAAAAACAACGTGGCAAACTGTCACTGAATATCTTAAGCAACATTTGCTTTAGCTAATCAAAAGTTTCAGCGTATTTCTTTTATTCTAATGTTTTCTATTCCGGGTGATTTAGTTATTGCCATTGATTGCATAATATTCACAAGGTCATTTTCAGTCATATCTTGTAGGTACGCTGAATTTGAGGAGCTAATGTGGGAAGTCATGTTTAGTGGGCTGGTTTCCTGTATATTACTTTTGAACTCATTTACGGAATCATGTGGAACTTTGGTTAAAAAAATCAGATTAAGCCCCGTAGGAAGTGATCTCGTAAAAACGCTTTTGGATTATATCATCAATATTGTTTATAGCTTTCCGACCAATTATTTGATTAACGATATTCAAGAGCTTTTCGCGATTCTTAGCGAGGTGGTAAACTGGTGCGCATAATGTTTTCGTTTTGTTAAACGTATTTTTGCTTCGACTGTGTGGTGAATACGCTGAATTATTTTTTTAAAAAGGAAATATCCTGGATTTTTTGACATTTACTTTAAAGCATGTCCTTCCGGTGTCATATAGTGCTAGAATTTCATGATTAATCCAAAAAGTATCGGGCCTATCGTGTTTTAACGTTACTTTCTTGGAGAAATTTGAATAAAAATCTTGAAACGTGTTAACTACCTTATCGTAGGCTGTTAGGTGATCAGAATCTAAGAAGGAATTCCAATTAAACCTCTGTTTTAAACCATCAATCTTTTCGCTATTTAATAGAGCCTTCTAGGCGCTTTATACATGCATTTTCTCCTCTCCTAGAACTAAAAGAACGCTAGTCCAATGGTCATCATCCTTTTGTTTGACTACTCCAGATAATCTATTTAAATTTCTGATCGTCGGAGCAATATGGTAAATATATGGTTTTGCCATTTTACGCGTATCGCCGTTGTATTCTGCCCGAGTATAGCCATGAATTACGTTCCAATATTTAAGTCACCTGCGAGAAGTAAATATTTACTGTTATTGAATTTCGAAAGTAGATCCAAGAATTCCTCACAAAAAATATTATACACCTCAACTAGCTGGTCCATAAACAGCACATTCCACGTAAGAGAAATCCACCTCATGAACAGTTGCCACACACATTTACGAATATTGTCATAAAGCTTCAATTTTATTCGACAAGCAGTTGTTGATGATATACAACATTATCCACCCCCCCCCTTTTTTCAAGCCTCTTCGGTATAAGCATTCAGATTTCAATTCATAATATTCAGCATTAAGCACATAGCATTCAATTCAGAACAAGTTGCACGCTGATGTCACCAGTTCAGACTCTATGTCCTGTTAATATTTATTGTTTTGTATGCTGGGTGCTATATACATTGTATAATGTTTTGGGCCACATTATCCCTGGGGTTCAACAGTATTCTTTTTTTTGTGCCTCTCCTACCACGGTTCTTTGGGCCAAATAGTATTTTCAAATAAAACATTTAAAAAATTAAAGCCTGGTAATATACATGACACCCAAGGGGCCTCGCCTGCGTTAACTTTTTTTTTATTTATACATACCACTAACTATCAATCGGCAGCCAAGGCAGGAGAGGTTAACAGAGCCTACACATGAAAAACCTAGTTACACACAAGCAAAAAAAGCATCTTGGATTGCACATCTGAGAAATAACATTAATGATGAAGCAAATTTTCAAACTGACGAGGCATTGGTAGTGTTGGCGGGAAGATGATTTTATTATTTAGTGGTGCGCGCGAAGAAGTAGTTCTTTTTAAGAATTCCGTTCTGTTGTAAGGCACCACAATTCTGTTTGAACGCTTTGCTTTCTTTCGCCTGCACAATTATCTCTCGAAGAAAAGGCGAAATGAACCTTGTTCAACGGCATATAAAAGCTTTAGACGACTAATTTCGCGCCGGGTTGAAACAAGCTGAAATTTCAGTCTATGGTATAAACTGGTGATATAATTCATTCTTCTGTATTTGTTGAAAATGAACCGCCATGCTTTCTTCAGAATATCCTTGAGTCGTTCATTGTTAAATTCAGTTGCATGGTTCCAAACAACATATGCGTACTCTAAAACAGATCGTACTACTTTCATGTATACTGCAAGCTTGGTTGCAGGGGTACAATGTTTTAACTGCCTTTTCAGTGACCAGAGCTTTGCTGATGCCTTCTGAACAATCCAAGATATTTGGCTATTGTAACTAAAATGAGGAGAGATTATGGCACCAAAGTACTTGAATTCATGGACAGTTTGTAAATGGGAGTTTTTTATACAGAAGATATATTCCAAGGGTGACCTTTTGTGGGTTACTCTCATTTGTACACATTTTGAGCTGTTTAGCAACATTTTCCACTCATTACATCATATAGAAATTGAACACGAAGAGTTGTTTAACTTAAGTTTATTATTCCACGAACTCATTTTAGTGAAAAGCACACAATCATCTGCAAAAAAATACTGGCAGTGTATACGCTCGTCAACAGTCAAATCATTTATAAAAATAAGAAAGAGCATAAATATAATTAGAAGAGCGTTTTGGTTAAGCTTCTTGACATGCGAACGCAAAAGGAGACAAGGGATACACAAAAACACGTCAGACACGGACAGTGTTTTTGTGTGTCCCTTATCTCTTTTTGCCTTCGCATACCTGGAAGAAAGAGCAGTGGACCCAACACTTACCCTTTTGCGGAACCACTGAGATAACTGGTTCAGTCGGTGAACAAGCCCTACCTACTTCCACGAACTGATGACAGTTGCTCACGCAAGAATCTAATCATTGCAAAAGTTGTTCGTTTCCGAAAATCACTCTTAGTTTGATAAGCAGTTTGTGGTGTAACACGCGGTCAAAGGCGTTAACGAAGTTCAGGAATGCCACATCCGTCTGCATACCCTGAAGAACGACTGTCGTAAGTTCATTTACAATATAAAAAAGCTGAGTCACCACAGACTAACCATGCCAAAAACCTCGCTGGCTCCCTGATAAAAAGTTATGACTTTCAAAATGTGACATGAGGTAACTAAATAAAAGATGCACAAGCACCATGCTAGACGAGCAAAGGAATATAACTGGCTTATAATTCGATGCATCATGTTTATCTCGATTCCACTGTTTAAGTACGACTCCTCTCTCCAGATATCAGCTGGAAATTAGAGAAAGAAATTTAGAGCACGACTTTGTGTATCTTCTTAGGAAAATATTGGGAATGTTATCTGGAACAAGAGGCTCTTTTTGTATCTAAATTTAGTAACGTGTCAAAAATTCCTTCCCCTGATAATTGTATGTCTGGTGCTTTGACCGAGTTTAACGTGCACTCAGGAGAAGCTGTCACTTGTGGTGCACACAGAGGCAAAGAAGGCCTTAAATATCTTCGCAAATGAACTATGGTCAACAAATTCTCTCTCCAAATACAGATTTTTCTGAGTGTATTGAATTTGATGTATGCCTCTAAAACTGATGGGGATTGTTAGGAAGAAACTTTGAAATTAAACTTTATAGTACTCATACTAAGAATGTTTAATTAATGTTATTGATTCATAACGGAAGAAAGTCAGTTTTATTTTGCTTCCGCGTTTTATCCTTAGTCTATTGGCTTTCCTTTTGGTCTGTAACATCTCACTTGTGTTCCATTGGCTAATTTTGATTCGCTTCCTACCAGACGGCCCAAACCTTTCAATACACATGCGCACCGCATTTTGAAAAAAGTTAACCATAATTCATCTACATCGCAGTCATGAATGAAAGCCTTATGAGCAAGTTTGTCGAACAATAGCTCGAGGAAATCTATTATGATTTCGTGTGGAGCCCTATTGTAGTCCTTAACCTCAGCTATCTTATCAGAAGAGCGATTTTGAACAAGTCGCGGGAAATCGAGACTAACCATACAATGGTCCCATACGCCCTCGGTGACCACACAGTGCTCGGGGGCAGCATAAAGATTCTGAGAAGCAAAAATTGGTTTGAAGATAACTGGGATTCACCCAAGGAATATGCGTTAGCATTTCCGTCGGTTTCAATCCAATGAACTCGCGGCCTCAGCTTTTTGTTTTCAGTTGTCGCACTCGGATACTGTCAGTCATATCAGTCGTGGAAAGAAGCACCAGCCATCGCCGGAGCGGCAACTGAGCTGGGCGGCATTCCAAAGCGGCGAGGTACCGGCTCGTCTCCTGCTCCGCGCCAGCTGTGCGAGGCTTTTCTTGGTCTGAAGCGCTGACGTCAGCCCGCGTCACCCTCTCCCTCTCTCCCCGTCATCTACACAATACCCTCTCATCACCTCACTCTCCTCGCGACGTCGTGCATGGCTCGGACAAACGGACACACGGACTGACACCGGCGGGTTTTCGTAAAAACGAGCGTCCAAATGCTGACACATTAAAATAAGATCAAGAATGAAACTAGTGAATTCAGTAACGAGAGTGCGACTTGACACTACTTGTGTTAGGTTATAAGCGAATGCAATATCTATTAAAACAGTGGAATGGTTACAGGAGGCCACGGTGGTCATCGAAGGCCAGTCAATTATTTGAAGGTTGAGGTCCCCCCCCCCTAATTATTTTCCTGAAACTCTTAGATTGTTCCTGTTCCTGGAGGAAGTCTAGCAATTTGTACATCACCTCTATGCCAGCGCTTGATGGCCTACAAACAGCCGACAAAAAAAAGCTATAGAGAAAACGTTTCACCCATAACGCCTCAGATGTGCACTTTGTATTTTTCTGGAAATAAATAATGCCATCGTTGACAATGATTACGCACCATTTTAAAGGACAGTGGAACAATCTCTCAGTCACATATACTGTTCGTGAGCCAAGTGTTTGTAACTAATATTAAGTAGGGGTCATGACTAAAAATTATCTTCGAATTCAAGTGCGTCAGGAATATTCTCGGAAGACTGGAAGGTGGCAGTGGTTGTTCAAGTCCTGAAATCTAGAAATAGTGGTGACGTTCTTAATTACAGACCAATATCTCTTCTCTTCTTTTTCCAAACTCATTGAAGTGGTCATCCATCAATTCCTCTCCTTCAAGTTTTGTAGTATAATCATTCATAATCAGCATGGCTTTATGTCCGGCAGATCGACATCTTCAAATCTCGTATCTTTTAGGTCTGCTACATCTGAAGTAGTTTGTAATAAAGATCAGCTTGACGTTTTATTTTTTTTTTTGACTCTGAGTAGGTCCTTTGACGTAGTCAACCACGACATCCTTTTATACAAGCTTTCCTCGTAAGGAGTATGTGGTTCGGTATACAATTTGTTCAAAAGGTTATTTTGTCTGACAGGCAAGCCTACGTCCGCGTCAACAATACTATCTCGTCCTTGTACAAGGCAAGCTCTGGAGTGCCTCAGGGATCTGTCCTGGGCCCACTTCTCTTTATTATTTTTGTAAATAACCTCTCTTCAAGTTATATCAAACTTCATTTCTGCAGCACGCTGGTGATAAAAACTTTACAAAAAATATAGACCTTAGAGGATTGCATCACGCTTAAGAATGACGCATATTCCTTCGGTCAGTGGTGTTTAGACAATAACCTCCGTTTGAATCATTCTAAAACAAAAGTAATGATATATTCTCGCAAGACCCACGATATATTAACACGAATGACAAGTGATGAGGCGGCGAATGACTGAGTAAACTGAACGTTTAATAGGGCGAACTTGTGCCCAAAAATAAAAATGGAAACAGAAGATAACAGCAAAGCGTTGCGGGCTTCGAAGTCGGCGTAAGAGCAGAGTCGAATGCTGGGGCGAGACTGACTTCGGCTCGCCACGCGAAGCCCCATATGTACACGCGTGGGCTTCTGGAATAATCGGTGTAGAAGGTTCGACGCGTAGATCATTCGGACGTAGAATAAACAACAATGTTCTCGAATTCATCAGAACATTAAACTGAAAGAATAAATAAAAGACGAGTAACTTCCAGGAATCGAACCCTGGCTCTTCGCGTGGGAGGCAAGCGACGATAACCGATAGTCCACTGCCGCTCTGCCTGCTTGGCCAGCTGCGTGCGCGGCAATATTTTTTCTATATAGTTATCATGGCGAACTGCTGTCACGTGTAAGTGAACTGAGGGACTTTGGTGTTTTTTTTTATTCAACCCTGAGATTTGACGCTCATGTTACCACAGTGGTTTAATCGGCCTTGCGCACGTTAGGTGCCGTGTCTCGCATAACGAAGGAATTCAAAAGCCTGTCACTTTTTTTACGCTGTCCTGTTCCTTAGTTAGATCCCAGCTGGTTGTTTGGAACGGAATTTCTAAAAGTAACAGTTTATCTGTCGAGCGAGTCCAAAACAAATTTATTTCTATCGTTAAATATCGTTACCTTTGGGGAAGGTGATCCTTGTTTAAACATTGGGTGTGACTCGCAACTCGTCAACTTGTGGAGCCTGCAGTAGCGTCGGATGAAGGCAGATCTGTTGTTTTTGTTTAAGACCCTGCACGGCTCGATTAACTCTCCCAGCCATCCGCCCGAAGTGAGCCTTAGAGTTCCACGTGTATTTACAGGGCTTCAATCATCTTTTTATACAGCTCGAAATTTTAGCCACTTAAACCCGATCGAAAGATCGGCTGAGTGTTATAACCGCTACTCTGACGCAATTTGATATTTTTAACTCACGCGGGAGCAAGTTCGGAAACGCTGTTCGAAACTTGCTCTTGCAAGAAAAGGGCTGATCAGTTGAAGCGTTGATGTTTGTCAGTACGATATCTAAGTATTTGCTTTTTGCTCTCACACCTTGTGATGTCTCTGTTTTGTGCTTTTGATTTCCCTTGTTGATTTGAGTGTCTTTCTTACTTGTTAATATTTTTATTCTCAGACTGGTGAACTACGTTCCCCTTCTGCACTCGTGTGTATGTGTGTTTGTATATGTGTGCTTTTGCTCGCTTTTTTAAGTGTGCCAGCACTAAGTCCGATTAGTTGTTCCTGGACACTTTAAGAAGCACTGAGTGATTGATTGAATAATTGATTATTGTATTTTTTATATTTATTTATTTATTCGCGAAGTAATGTATTCCAGCGTGACCCGCAAGGCTAAAATAGAAGGAAGCCTTATAACCTCACAAAAACCGCACCAGACAGAGCATATTGGGTGCTTCGATCGCGAGAAAGCACGGCGGCGTAGGGCGGCTACTCTGTCCGATGGTTAGGGAGGAGGCAGCAAACAGACAGGGGTCCCTCGAGGGAGTGCATCTGTTTGCAGCCAAGAGCAGAGAACTCGAGTAGTGCGCAGGACGGGCACGCAGCAGGCTGGCCCGATTTTTTGCCGATTCGTATAGAAGAGTCCAGTTGTGTGCCTTCCATGGATCCGTCAAGCAGTCTATGCAGTGAGCCAACCCTATACCTTGTTTCATCTAACGTCCAGACGCAGCTAACGCTACGAGCTGATTGGGCCAATCAGAACTCGTCAAAGAGCACTTTCATAGCATACGTGGTGTTTCTGAATGTCATCGCTGAACCGTTCATAAACGGTCTCAGTGACTTGCGCTTTTGAGGCTACTTGATTGGTACCATTAGCTCGTAGTGTTGGCTGCGTCTGGACTTAAAGTAAAACCAAGTATGGCCCGGGTCCGTATGGGGGGAATAGGATGCTACACAGTTTAGTCAAAGACGCGTCAGGCACCGTTGTTTTGCATGCACAAACACCCCGAGTTTCGATTTCATTGTTTTTTGGAGTTGTGGCTGCCAGCGCCTCACTCTCCTCACTCTTTGTTCCCTTAGAAGCGTGAGCATCGACTGCATAATTCTTCAAACACACCTGAGCACATCGCCACCAAACGACAGCTGTAAAATTACCGGACCGAATGTTTTTGAAAATGCCTCCAACAAGAACGAAATCGCCATGGTGAGTTTGCGACAATCTTTAGAACCATTTTTGATCTTCCGCTTTTCCGCGCCGCTAGTCTTGTGTTCGAGTGGCAACTCTAGCGTACCTCAGCGCTTCCCACGTGCCTCAAGTTCATCTACACTGATGTTGTGCTTTTTGATGACGTTCAGGAATGTTCTAATTATAGTCACGTGTTTATTATCATTAATTCAAAAGTAAACTAACAAAGTTGTGTTAATTATCCGACGTAAAGTAGAGAATAACCCCCGAATTCCCAACATGCGATTTTGCTTCCGATTTTGCAGTTGCGGCCTCGCTCGTGCGTCAAAAAATGCGTGATTGAGGCTTTGGGGCTCAACACCGTAGCAGCGAAATCGCACAAAACATCGCATCGTGTGAACCAGGCTTAACTCACTCGCACAAACTGCACCAAAGTACCTCTCACAGATTTCTTTCTACATTATTATACAATATTCGTTTGAAAAGCCAAATGCGTTTTTAGTTTGTACTTACACGAAAATAATATATACGGCATTTTTTACATTTCTAAATTTCGCATAACATATACTGGTACCTTTTTTTTTAGTGTCAATGTTATTGTCACGCTCAGGTACGCGATCTTGTTATTCTGTTCTTACTAAATTAGGCAATATGCGATTTCTTTGTTCCGACAAACTTTATGCTTCAATTTATGCGCTTAAATTTATGCTTGTTTTTTAGTGACTTTAATATAATTTAATGAAAGACAAATAAAATGATTTGTCGCACAGATTGTTTATGAAACAATTTGTATGTGTATGTATATACTCGCTTTTTAACGGGTAACTTGACAGAGTACACCGTTTAACGTTGGCAGCATTGTGCCGCAACATCGGAATAAAAAAAGGGCAGCGACCTTTTCATCCAATGTCCTATAAATTGCCATGCATGACATGCAGTATTTGAGGACCGATCGTTTAACATTATTTAGAAGACATTAAACACTCATTTTGGGGACTGAAGAACCTTTATATTTATAAAATGCTCCTTGAGCGGGGAAACTAAATTGGTGTATAGGTCTCTCGATGTCAGGTAACGTAATATTCATTTTCCCGCTAAATTTAGAGGTAAGACTGAATGGGTTTATAGATCACGTTACGTCAGGTCACAAGACATAAATTCAAGTCACGTGACCTAATCAACAATTCAGTTTTCCCGCTAAATTTGGCGGCTAATTCACGGATGGACGGACAAAATTTTGAGATTGGGGGTTCCACTAAAGAGCACTTCATGCTCTAATGTAGCTGCTGTCAAATGACCGCCTAACAATTTTTACGGAGGGTCCTTTTAATAGTGCCTTATTGGTTTCGGTATTCCTCAGCAAGCCGCTTTCAGTAAGAATAATTATGTGGCGGCGAAAGATCTAGCGTAATATGAAAGCACTGCGACCTCTTAAGGCACACGTTCGCGTTCGAGCGCGTTGCGCGCGGTCGCGGAGGGCAATTACAGAACGTTGCGGCGAGCGTTTGTGCGATGCTTATACACACAGTTGCGTTGACACGCAGTCGAACGCTGTCCGGAGTCAATTAGGTCGTTGCGCTTGAGGCGAAACCGACGGCAACATGCCTGCATCCCGCGATAGCGTCGAGGTGACCAATCATGGGACGATTCCACTGGCTTCCGCGACTTAAGCCCAGCTTAAACCAACAGACCTTTGGAGAAACACTTTTTCGTATACTTGACCTATTAATCACTTGCCCTGATCTTGCCTCGCCGGATTGTTATTTGTCCGAACTTAGCGATCATTCAGTTTTGCATCTATATTGCAACACTAAAATACCCAAACCCGTAAAAAATTTAATTATGGTAGAGATCGCGATAGTGCTTATCTTTTAGTTAGTAGTGAAGAACTTTGCAGTTTCATGAATGCCTTTTTTCAAACTTTTGATGAGGCGCACTGCGCAATTTGACAGGAATTGTTTTAAAGATACCGTTACTAGGCTTGTCGATACTTATATTTTTGTCACGTCATTAAATCTGGTGTATAATCACCTTGTATAACGTAACACTAAAAAGACTTGCAAATGAAAACAAAACGTTTGTCCCGTGCGGCTAAAGGACCGTCATGCAGAAGTCGTTGGAATGCTTAGCAACTGTCCGCCGAAGGCTATAAACAATGCTGTTAGTGCGGTTAAACTTATTTTTGCTCAAACATTACCGTCATTATTGTTGAAAAACAAAAGCAGTTTTGGTATACTGTAGCTAGAAAATAGAGTAATACCGTTTCACTAATGAAAGAGGACGGCAATGTGGCACCTGGAGATGTTTGGGAAGCACGTTGAACAACACATCTTCAAGAGTTTTTCTGCTGTTGAAAACCATTTAATTTGCCACTTCCAGGCACCAAACTTTCTTCCAATGTTTCGAATACTATTGATTCGGTTCGCATAATTAATCTAATTAATTCCGTTAAACTCTGCTCATCTGCTGGTATTGACGAAATTAATTATAAATTCCTGAACTGCATTAAAATGTACTCATTTATAATCTTTGGACCTTTGGATAAATTATGTGTTCCTAATGACTGGAAACTGGGAAATGTGGTACCTCTGCACAAGGGAGGAATTAAGCAGTTACCTAATAACTTCCGTCCAATTTTCCTAACTAGCGTACCATGCAGACATATTAGAAGACGTTATTCGCTCTTATCATCAAAAGCTTCCTCGACCCGAATGTCTTTTTAATCCATGTCAACAAGATTTTCGCAAATCATTTTTTGTGAAGCACTGCTCTTGTCTTTCACTCACAATCTGCAGGCCATTCTTGACCGTGGCTCACGAGCGGACTGTGTATTCCTCAAGTTTTCGAAAATATTCGATAAAGTCAGTCTTCAGTTAAGGCTGTTCAGACTGCGTAAACTTAATATTGACACTAATGTACTGAATTGGGTTGAACGTTTCTTGCTTCATCGCTCAGAACTAGCAACTGTCGGTGACTCTTCTTCCTCATTAACTCCCGTCCACCACAATATTTCACAGGGTTCAGTTTTAGGTCCGTTACTTTTTTTCTATTGATATTAACGTTTAGCCAGCCGGCTTTTTATCTCCGACCTCTTTATCTGCAAACGACTGCAGTATTTACCGTGATATATCAATTGTCAGCGACAAAAACTTTGTTGCACTCTGACTTAATATCATTAACTAACCGGTGTCGTACATGGCTCATAGAACTAAATATCACTAAGTGCAAATCTTAGCGTGTGTCTTGTCGTACTGTGAATTGTCATGCTCATTACCTAAATGACATTCCTTTGGAGTCCGTGTGTGGTTACAAATACTTTGGAGTTAACAGCGGGGTACGTCACCGTTGAACAGACAATGACGCAAACCCGTCTATTCATTCAGTTGCTCCTGGGACTGGTACGTACTTCAACCGCCGAGGCAGGCCCGTTCGTCCTCGGCAACTACGAGTACGGCACCTACTTCCCGGGGGATGACTCGGCACCCGTGCCGATACCGTCGCCGACGCTGGAACTGGACGTAACCACACTCTTCATCTGGCAACCTGGAACGCTCCCCTGCGGGTGTCTACAAAAGGGCCTTTCATCGACGAGCCAGTTGGGGCACGTCACCGTTGAACAGACAATGACGCAAACCCGTCTATTCATTCAGTTGCTCCTGGGACTGGTACGTGCTTCAACCGCCGAGGCAGGCCCGTTCGTCCTCGGCAACTACGAGTACGGCACCTACTTCCCGGGGGATGACTCGGCACCCGTGCCGATACCGTCGCCGACGCTGGAACTGGACGTAACCACACTCTTCATCTGGCAACCTGGAACGCTCCCCTGCGGGTGTCTACAAAAGGGCCTTTCATCGACGAGCCAGTTGGGGCACGTCACCGTTGAACAGACAATGACGCAAACCCGTCTATTCATTCAGTTGCTCCTGGGACTGGTACGTGCTTCAACCGCCGAGGCAGGCCCGTTCGTCCTCGGCAACTACGAGTACGGCACCTACTTCCCGGGGGATGACTCGGCACCCGTGCCGATACCGTCGCCGACGCTGGAACTGGACGTAACCACACTCTTCATCTGGCAACCTGGAACGCTCCCCTGCGGGTGTCTACAAAAGGGCCTTTCATCGACGAGCCAGTTGGGGCACGTCACCGTTGAACAGACAATGACGCAAACCCGTCTATTCATTCAGTTGCTCCTGGGACTGGTACGTGCTTCAACCGCCGAGGCAGGCCCGTTCGTCCTCGGCAACTACGAGTACGGCACCTACTTCCCGGGGGATGACTCGGCACCCGTGCCGATACCGTCGCCGACGCTGGAACTGGACGTAACCACACTCTTCATCTGGCAACCTGGAACGCTCCCCTGCGGGTGTCTACAAAAGGGCCTTTCATCGACGAGCCAG
Source organism: Ixodes ricinus (assembly GCA_037355805.1). Lineage (NCBI taxonomy): Eukaryota > Metazoa > Arthropoda > Arachnida > Ixodida > Ixodidae > Ixodes > Ixodes ricinus. Next base: position 48,182 of record JAZHYW010048720.1, read on the forward strand.
TTGGGGCACGTCACCGTTGAACAGACAATGACGCAAACCCGTCTATTCATTCAGGTTCGTTACCTTGGCAATGTTCAGTGCTTTCGTAGTGATGACCCTTGCTTGTTTTTGGTGTCGTGCCCCAACGACGACGTGCGCTCTTGCTTGAAGTGGTTGTGCCGCTGTAGTATTGAAGTTTGCTACGTTGCATCACTGTCTCAGCTGCTTTTGGAAGTGTCGGGCGACGTCGAATCAAACCCTGGTCCCCTTACAGATAGCCAGCAAATAGCGAACATTCTAGCCGTTGTTCAACGAATTGAGGCGTCTCAAAGTAACATGCTGGCTAAAATCAGTGCTATAGAAAGTGAGCAAAAGAGTACGAGTGCATCAGTGGGCCAACTCTCCGCTAGATTAACCGCAGTCGAAGCAGAGTTGGCTGCTTCACACGCCGTAGCTCATCCCATCTCCCCGAACAGTATATCCATTCAGCTGGATAATGTTCGAAAACAATGTGAAGACCAGCAAAATAGACTTAGACGATCTAACTTGCTGTTTTTTGGCTGTCCTGACTCGCCATCCGAAACTTGGCTTCAATCTGAGGAAAAGATAATTGCTTTCTGCTCTGAAAAATTGGGCCTGCACTTGGACGCCACTAATCTTGAGCGGTCGCACCGTCTAGGTCATTTTCAGGAGGGCAAAAATAGACCAATCATTGTCAAATTTGCTCGTTTCAAGGACAAGGAAAGTACTTTGGCTTGTGGGTTTAAGTTAAAAGGTACTGCCTTTGCTATCAGAGAGGACTTCTCCGCTTCAATACGGCTGGCTCGAAGCAGACTTTTTGCGTATGGGAAAAGCCTAAACGTCCCCTTCAAGATACGTTTTGACAGATTGATCCTTGGAAACAAGCGCTACTGCTATAGCGAGGAGTCCCAATCTGTTGTCGAGCTTAACGTCCCCGAGCATAACGAGCCAAACGCGTAGCAAACAATAAAAACAAAGTCCATTAGTTGTCGCTTTGAACCTCGCGATAAAAACAGACTTTATTCGGTCTTATTTACTAACATACGAAGTATCATCCCGAAACGCGACGAACTTCATGGCATCATGGAAGATAGCGCGTCGGATATCGTTATCTTAACAGAAACGTGGCTTAACTCTAGCATTCATGACAGCGAAATCTTCTGTTCTCATGCTGATTGGAATATATTTCGTCATGACAGAGAGACTCGAAGAGGGGGTGGTGTGCTTATCGCTATAAAAAAGAATATCCCTTGCTTTGATGTCAGACTTTTAGATTGCAACATTGAAATTTCTGCTGTATGTCTTAGCACCCCTTCCAACAAGATTATTCTTGCTGTTTGTTACAGACCACCTGACTGTGACTCACTGTTTGCTGTCAATCTGTCCTCTATTTTAGTTGATATTAAAACCCGCTTTCCCAAAGCTGATCTGTTGCTTTTTGGTGACTTTAATTTCCCACAGATTAATTGGGTCAGTTTGTCATCTGAAGGGTCACGCGCTTCTGTAGATTTCCTTGAGGTGTGTCTAACATTCAATTTCACGCAGGTAGTTAACGAGCCCACACGATCATCTAACATTCTTGATCTCGTCCTAACTACATCGCCTGATATCGTGAAGTCAATCCAACTCTCTGAAGGTCTGAGTGATCATAAAATCCTACACGTTGCCCTGTCACTGCCTGTTGTTGTGAAGAGCCCAGTTTGCAAAATTATTCACGATTACAATAAAGCTAACTATGAAGCAATCAACAACGAGTTATTAACTTTCTATGTCACATTTAAAGCCGAATTTTTCTTAAGATCTGTTGAAGAAAACTGGGTTCTTTATAAGAAAAAGATGGTTGACCTGGTGCATCTGTATGTCCCTACCATACGAATTCATACCGACTCATCCAAACCATGGTATAATAAAACGCTAAGGTCATTATCTAGCAAGAAAAAGCGACTTTTTGCAAGGGCAAAGCGATCTAATTCATCTCGTGCTTGGGACTCTTACTACGATGCACTTAGAAACTATACGAAGAACCTTAGATTATCGAAAACAAAATTTTTCTCTCAAGATTTACCAACAATATTGCGTAACAACCCCACGAAATTCTGGAAGCTAATGTCGCCCAAAAGCAGTCCCGCGACTATCAACCTGGTACACCATAACGGTGAACCTGTTGAAGAGAGTGAATGCCCTGAAGTGTTCAATGAATACTTTTCTTCCATATTTACAAATGAAAGTCCATGTAATATTCCCATCGTTCCTGTGGAAGGTTATGATTCCATGACACCAATTTCTGTTAACGAAATTGGCATTAATAATCTAATTGCTAAACTCAAGCTTTCATCCTCAGGTGGCCCTGACAATGTCAATGCAAAAATCCTTAAAAATACTGCTGCAATTTCGAGCAAATTTCTCTGCCTCATCTTCAACCAATCACTTTCTGAGAGCTTCCTTCCTTCCGATTGGAAGGTCGGTAGGGTAGTTCCCATCTACAAGGAAGGAACTCGGTCTTCCGTCTCGAATTATCGCCCCATCTCTTTAACATGCATATCATCTAAACTTCTCGAACATATCTTATACTCTCACATAATGACTCATCTGTCCGCAAACAGTTTTCTTTTTAGACAACAGCATGGCTTCCGCAAGGGCTACTCTTGCGAGACTCAGTTGTGCGAATTTGTTCATGAGTTACATACTAACCTTAACTCTCATGTACAGACAGATGCCATATTTTTGGACTTTTCAAAAGCCTTCGATCGTGTTCCGCATCGCCGTCTTTTTTCCAAGTTATCGTCCCTGCATTTAGACCCCTTAGTACTCTCCTGGATTAGAAACTTTCTTGCATCTCGTGTTCAATACACAGCCATTAACGATCATGAATCAAGTCTAACGAGCGTTACGTCTGGCGTTCCGCAAGGCTCCGTCCTCGGCCCTCTGCTCTTCTTAATATTCATTAACGATCTTCCATGTAACATTTCCTCTAAAATACGGCTTTTTGCCGATGATTGTGTCATATATAACAAGATCTCATCGGTTAACGACAGCCACCAGCTTCAGAATGATCTTAAGGAGGTTAGCCACTGGTGTGGTAAATGGTTGATGACGCTCAACAAAGCTAAGTGCAAACTAGTTCAATTCACTAGAAAACAGTCCTTGTTAACATATCAATATTCCATTGACAGCGATGTGATTGAAGCTGTTCCCATGTACAAATATCTCGGTATCAGACTAACATCCTCCCTCACTTGGAAAACTCATATTGAAGCCATCTCTGCAGAAGCATCCAGGACCCTCGGATTCATGAGACGAAACCTAAGAGATGCACCCCCACATGTCCGGAAACTAGCCTACGAAACGTATATTCGCCCTAAATTAGAGTATGCCGCTTCAATTTGGAACCCCCATCAAGCATACCTTATCAATACATTAGAAGCAGTGCAAAACCGAGCCGCTCGTTTCATCCTATCATCATACGATCATTTCACCAGCGTGTCTTCTTTGAAAAATCAACTCGGACTGACGCCTCTGCTCCTACGAAGGAAAGTTTCTCGACTCTGCCTCCTTCACAAAATATACTACCACTGCCCAGACCTCAGGGACTCCTTATTATCACCCCCAGAAAGAATGTCGTCTCGTCTAAATAACTCCTGTGCCATCAAACGAATTTCTGGTAAGTCCAAAGCCTTTAACGAATCCCTTCTTCCTCTCGCCATATCCGAATGGAATCAGTTGCCATCATCGATAGTCACCATTAGCGACGCGACAGCGTTCCTGAATACGCTTCAAACCCATGTTTTGTGAGTGTTCTTTTGTTTTCATTATGTATAATTTCTACTCCAATTTTTCCTGACTGCATATTATTGTATTTTATTGCGTTTATATGTTGATTTATTGTGTCGTACTGCCCCCCCCCCTTATGTAATGCCCTGACTGGGCCTTTAAGGTGGAAATAAATGAAATGAACGAATAATCAAGACTTTCGTGGAACATTCACATAGAGCAAGTTATTTACGAGACAAAGAACAAAAATTTGGGTTGATGCGTAAGAATCAAAGAAAGTGTAAAAAGAAACAGCCAAGGACAAGGACAGACAGTACAGTATTTTAAACTAGGAACGAACATTTACAGATGTCTCCTTCAATATATAGAATCTCCCTCCCAACTTTTAAAATAAAGACGAAGATACATAAAAAAAAACACCCGGGAAAAGACAAATTCAAATAAACTAGAAAATAAAAGCGGAAATAGAAAAGAAAAATTATTGACAAATTCAGATAGATTAACCCTTTGACTAATTCAGCTCTGCTTCAGGTAGTTCATCTCAACCTGGACAACTTTAAGAAGGAAACCGATGTTGTGTTCATCACCGCCTCTGCTGTCTTCAATAATCTCTTCGCCGAGCTGTTCTTGTGTCTCCCAATTATGATGGTGTCCTAGAATCATTAGCTAGAGTTCGTACAGAATTATTTCATGTACAATAGTTGGATGAAAGAGTCGCTTGAAGCCCTGGACACCCCTCCGAGGACGGCGCCTCTGGAGGCAAATATTCAGGCAACGCCCTGTCTGACAATGTATCGGTCACCGCCGTGAAAAAGGGATGGAGTATACACCCGCTCTTCATAGGGAACAGTCCTGATTGGCACGTTTGATGATACCTCAATTGGGGGCTTCGTTGTTGTTCACTCTTCTGCAAAGTTATTTTAGGCGCAACTTGCACGAGAAGACAACTGAAGTATTGAAGCCTTGCTTACTATTTTCTTCTCTCTGTGCAGAGTTGTGTACATATGGTATGGAGATAACAGGTGAAGCCTCACTACGTGGAGCACGGGGCCTTTGACTTTTCGGTGTTGTTAAGCGGTGAAGGGAGGGGGTGAGTTGGCGTTCAGCGCGAACAAGCGGAGAGGGGGGTGTGGGCAGAGAAACAAGGCGAAGCTCTGTGGAGAGGACGGGGTGCAAGGCGACGCGTTTTGGCAGATCATATTTTATGTTGCAAGTTGCCTGCGAAGTAGAGGTGTTATAGTTAAATCGAACGCAGTGGAAATTTCTAAAACCCTCGAACATTAAGTCTAGCCAATGGATACTGCTGAAATTAGAGGATTAAGTTGCATTCGAAGTAAGTGTTATAGTTAAATGCGAGCATGACAGTGAAATTTCTAAAACTCTCGAACATTAAGTCTAGCAAATGGATACTGCCAAAGTGAGATTTCGTATAACGCGAGTAATGTTTGAAAAGCCCCACCTGTCTTGAAGTTATCGTTAGCACACGATGGCTCCCCCGTCGTAGGCGTTGTTATTGGCGGGTCGTCGAGGCTCTCCCCCCCTTGGCGCGGAGCAACCGATGGAAACACCCGACCTCTCCTCCTTGCGCCACGAAGGGAGAGAAGAAGGGTTTTTCCATTTCCGCGCGGCGACGACAGGACAACAAACGCTTCGACCCCAAAATCCCCGCAAGGTGTCGCAGGTTAGGCTGCCGCTTTACAAAATCACCTGGCTTAGACATTCCGTCAAACGCGGCTATGAAGGTACAGTAGCACTTGATGGGGGGTCTTTTAATGAGCTGCACTTGCTATTGGAATGTTGATATGCAATGCGACACATGATGAAGGAATTATGAATGTACAAAGGACTTCTCTTCACCCATGCTCCCCTTTTTGAGGGCATGGCACCATTTTCTGTGAAGTGCCGCCACACAACCATTTTGACATTGAAATGCCTCTGCGCCTACTAGGCTGTTCCACTAATACATCAGTTCCTACTCAGACCACGGTTATGCAGCCCACGTTCCTGTGCAGCGACAAGGGGTCGGGGAGCAGAGAGGGAATGTTGTGCACTGTTGACCCCCCGCACACACACTCAGCGTGGCACTAAGCCATTGGTCGTGTGTGCTACGGCAGTCAAACCAACAGCTGTGCTCCACGTTGCTAAAACCCTCTCCCATGGCCTGGCTGGCGTGGTGTGGCCAACACCAACCCCATACGAGCGAGCAAGGTCCGTGAAGGTTTCCCATGTAAAGGCACTCAGAGCGCAAGTTCGTCTGGCTGCTCTGCGCAGAGGTTGCGGCGACACCAGGACGCCATTGGTTCTGACCGGAAGGGATAGGGGGCAGACCCAGGGGCAGCTAGCATTGAGGGTCTACTCACTATACTTCCAATCAGAGCCAATCAGAGCTCGGCGTTCTGATGTTGTCATGGCAACCCCTGGTTCAAGAAGCTGGCACAGTGCAAGTTTTAGCGCACCATTTTAATGCAAACTTGCCGCCCTGCACTGTTTCAAGGCCAGAGCCGTCACCTGGGGAAGTTGACGGCGGTGCCGGACGTAGTTCGGTGCGGTTCTCCACCGTGGTTCTCTGGTATTTTGCGCTCAGCTGCACCTCCTGGCCCGTGGCACTGTGAGTGGCAACGGCATGTCCAGCTTCCGGAACGCTTCGGCCTCCATGTCCCGAATGCACATCAGACTCATACGTGGTAGCGAGATTTGGATGCGACAAATACACTCCACAAAGCATTTGGACATGAGAAGTCGTTCATATTTTAGGGCTGGCTTCTAAGTCCAAAGAACATCACAAGAGAGAGGCTTAGAAAAATGTTATTTCAGCTGCACATATGGGTTACTGAATGTCTTGAAGTCACGCGAGCATAGGAAGACGAGGAAGAAAAGAGTCTTTGACCTACTTTGATCCACATTCAACATAAAGCCGGCAAGGCGCAGAATGCGTTGCGTGTTCATGCCTCCTTCCCCGAACAGACTACCCTAAAAGCCTCAACTGGGCAAAAATGGACGCAACAGATTTAAACGGATCGAACACAGTTTGGGTTTGGGCCTCTATTTAAAAGTGTGTTGAAGTGGCACTGTCGAGCGGCTCCACTGGACCGTGATGTTTTGAAGCGCGATATATAAATGGGAGCTCGTGCTGAGCCTCGAGAGATTGTAACCGGCAGCCGACCATTGTGGTTGTGCGTGCTCGTTCTTCTCAGCGTGCCCCTGGTCCGCCGTTTTGAGCGGTGTCGGCATAAGGTCTGTTTCTATCCCGGTACCGGCCTGCGGACCAGCCCACCACGTGGTAAGCCCCAACGAGAATACACGTCGACACAAACACAGAATGCATCAGTCGGCTTTATGCAAAGTATCGAGGTAAGTTATATTTGAGACGACATCCACGTTCCTGTCAATACTTCAGGCTCGGAGAAATTTTGCGCGCAGCAGATTGGAACGGAAGGGCCTCGTGCCACAGACCTGGCACGTAGTCCCTGTCGACTTCGTTGAGATCGGCCGGCGTGAGGAGGAGCCCACCAACTGCTTCCAGACGGGCTCGGCTAGGTTGAGGCTCAGCGGGCTTCCAGTGCGGATGGCAATGCCCATCAACATGCCTGCAGCGGAGAGACACCACTCAACATAATGCAGTACCCAAGCAGACTGAAGATGGCATTCCAGACATTCTTTTTACGCAACCAGAGGTATCTCGCGAGAAAAGTGTTCCATCAGCTGCTGAGAGACGAGCTTCTTTAGCAAGCTTGCCGAGAAGGTACAGTCGGCCGTAAAAAGATCAAGAAGTGTCTAGCCGATCGACGTAACCCAAGTTACGTCAAATCCTCCGCCTTCACCTAGGTTCACGGGGGAGAGAGGGGAGGGGCGGGGGGGGGGGGGTTAAAGGTATACGCGTTTCAGTGCTCCGTCCGGACGCGCTAGCCACAGCGAAAAGGTGACACAAGGGAGCGATGGCCTGGCCGGCGATAAGGGCGACCGCAGGCGCTTCGATAGCGTAAAGCACGCTGGGGGTTGCGATTGCCGGGTTCGATCCACTCTTGGGTGCACGGGGGACACACTGGAGCCGTTCCCAAGCGCGCTTCAGAACAACACAACCTGACTGCGCACATGCGTTCTGTTTTGCTGCATCGGTGAGAACAGCGTATCCTTTTTATCAGTGCCTGCAGTCATAAGCGCCATAATAAACAGGCATAACGTAAAGAAAAAAAAAGAGAATTGCTGCAAACGACAACTATAGACCTCTCAAAGCACACGTTAACGATTCAAAAGTGGGGACGTTCCGGCCACTCTCGTTCCCCGTCTTACAGCGAAATGGCGCCGTGTGTGGCGGTTTCACCGCACCGGCCACGAATCACTTGTGTATTTTTTACAGCCGACTGTACTCTGCTGGTGTGGTATAGGTTTTAATTATTGTGACCCAGGCAGTTTTATTTTCAAGCCTTTTATAATTTCAAAACTGAAGGAGGGCTGCCAAACGCCAATAACCATCTAATGGGGAAACGATGGGTTAGCAATAACATGAAATTGCCTTTTGAGGCCTTGCATCCAGTGTGTGCCTCGTGCATGCGACACCCCACCGTGCCCTCCTTCTCGAATGCCTGGCATCTGTACTGTACCTTTCTTCTAATGTGCCCATCTTCTATGGTGCTTGTTTTCTAAAGTGCCTGCCTTACTATGGCACCTCTCTTCTGCGATTCCATTTAGGGTTTTGCAAATATTTGAATTTTCAAATAATAGTCTTGAATAATAGGCTATTCGATATTCACTTCGAGATTAAGTGCGATATTCATTCCTTTCGATGTGTTGATTGGTGGCGGGTTAGCCCCGCTGAGTGCGCCTTTTCATCCAGCACCTGTTCATTGCAGGGAAACATGGACTGCAGAGCTCGAGAAAAAGTTTGTAAATTGCTTTCCCACAGTGCACAGTGCCGCCGTCGGCCGCACTCAACAAGGCCCCAACCGCCATGATTATGCAACAGTATGTTAGGCAGCAATGTCTCGACAACCTACATCCATCAGCTGTACTTAATTTGTTTTTTTTTTTTTCAAGTTTGAAAACGAGGAAAGTTTATTTTTATATGGTAAGCAGATTTATAAATTCCCTCGATTAGGATAGCTGCAACAAATCTGTCAATTACACGCCACAGTTCATAAATATTAGTCATGCGTGAATAGTGGATTTTGAGTTTGAAGCGAAGTCGAAGAAAATAGCGGTTTTGGCCAAATATTTTCCAATAAAAATGTGAGTAGCTTCTCAAACATTTTGTTATCGTGCACAGTATTAAATAAAATTTAACTAGAATTCGTGAAGGTTGTTCCCACCTTCCACTTGTCCACTTCTAAAGCTCAGTTAATCCCAATATAGCCATATTTATGAACAGGGAGATATGTAAACAATAAAATTGCTTCGCCTTTATGCTAATGGATGAGATTATAAATCTGCTTGCTATATGCAAGTATTCTTTCTTCAATTTCACATTTGACAAAAATAAACCAAGCACGAATGTGACAATACTGAGTCATGACATTGCTGCCTACAGCCGGATTCAAATGGTGTGATTTTGCTTGCGATTTGGCAGCTGCGACATTAGAATCGCCTTCCACCACGCTTTTTCTGCCTCATTAGCCGCGTACGCAACTACGAAATCACAAATAAATCGCACCATGTAAGTGGGCTCCAACACATACTCGGGCATAATGCGTGGCAATTAACCGCCTTTGCGCGTGCTCTCCCCGAGCACCCATGCACTGCGGGAAAATACCCGCAGGGGAGCTACGCAGACTGCTTTCCACTCAATACACAGATGCCAAGTGAAGCGCACTCAACGGGGACCTTTCATTATTAGATCCAAACACGCCCCCAAAAAACATGAATATAAGCAAGTTTATCTTGAAGCGAATATCAATCTTACTCTGTTGAAAACACCGTTAGAAAAATTCTGAAGTATTCTCTAACACTAATAAATCTAGTTATATTAAAATTAACTTGAGCAAGGGGGAAGGTTGGGACCAACCTTCGCGATTTCAGCTGAATTTTAAAATTTACCTGGTACTAGGTAGTGAAAGGCTTACAGAAACTATTCGATATTCAATTTGAAATAAATGAAGTAAAACCACTATTCCCTTTGAACAAAATCTACTATTTGCACACAACTACGTATTGTTAGGAAGGCACAACCAAAGTCCACACACAATAGCAAGCTCCACTGATCGAAGTCAGCTTGCACCGAGCCTCATGTCTTCGAGGTTCCAAAAAAATGACTAGAACATTAAACTATAGTCTTTGCGCATATCACTGAAATGCT
>JAZHYW010048721.1:0-39423 GCA_037355805.1 Ixodes ricinus
CCAGTGGTCTTGTCCAATGTCAATCAGGTGGTTGCGACTTCAAACTGCGCTCGATCCGAGGCACCGAAGGATTCAAATTGGGCTGGATCCCGTCAAAGCCTTTAAAAGTTCCGATCGATCCAAAGCAATTTCGGCCATTCAAGCGTGGCCTGATCCAGTCTACGGCATTATTGTTTAAGCGTGAATTGCTTTTTAATGCTACCCTCAATCCCAAAATGTTTCCCGTCCGTTCGTAAGTAGCGCGCATTTCTCGCTAAATTTGGCGGAGAAACAGAGTTGGTGTTTAGGGCATGTGATGTCAATTGATGTCATGTGACCTGACGACACTTGTCCCTATAATTCACTTTCCCCGCAAAATGTATTAAAATATGATCTGACTTGACGTCCGGATCTATACACTTCTTTTGTTGCCCCCCCCCCCCCCCTTTATATTGAGCGGAAAATGGACATCACGGGACTTGAGGTCAGGTGACCTAAACATCAATTGAGTTGAACTGGTATGTTTGGCGGGAAAATCACAATCACGCGGCCTAAATATTTTCAGTTCACCCGCTAAGTTTAGCGGGGAAATTTACGTCACGTGACCTGACCACACCTTACATATACATCAATTCGATTTGCCCACTCTGACAAATATCTGCCGTGCAGACAAAGGCATGAGCACGAGGGCATGGCTTTGGAAAGCTCCTCCTTAGCTCGAGTTCATGTTCAAACTGAAGTAAGCAGTTTCGAAGCATTTAGGCGAGCATAAGATCGCCTAAATGCGTAGACTACTCTCAGCCAACTTTTCTTGGCATTTCCGAAGTCAGAAGGAAAGCGCGCGCGCAGCTTTTATTAAAATGGGAGAGGGCAGGCTTTGCTCTACCTTTGCCTCCATTGCCAGAAAATGTTGTCCCCGAGTATAGCGTGATTCCTATGGAAGCGGGCAGCGGTAGACCTTTCCAGCGGCAGTCTCGAACGTAGCGATTTAAGGCGCGCGTTCCTGGTTTTGAGAGTGTACGTCAGTGTTGCCTGACTGCGCTGGGCTGTGAGTTTTCTCGTCAGTGGGCTGTGGCAGCCTGCGAAGACGCAAGTCCATATGCTGGTGGCGGCTGAATTCCTGCGTGTTTTTTTTCCTTTTGTGTTCTATGGGGAATATCATTTATCGGGGTCTTTAAAGAAAGCATTGTACTATTTATAGAGGGAACAAAAGCAAACGAATGAAAGTTATTCTTGGTGAGTTTGTGCGCGACACACCAAATGGTTTGTTTCACGGTGCCGCGTTATCCTAACAGGATTTGAGAAAAGTCTCAAATAACTCAGCATATGAAATATACAATGTCGACAATAGTCACGCCACGATGATTGGTCGGAGTCCGGTTTGTTTAGAGACAGGTTTTCAGGAAAGCTGATCTTTTTTGCGCAGCTGTAAAGCAAATGAACGAACGTGTCTATTCACTCCCCACACCGGACCTGACCCTATCAGCTCTTCTTAGCTAAGACCGGGAACATAGTCGGAAAGTCTTTTCGGAGATTATCTCGACGAAAATAATCCTCGAAGAACGTCGAACATCCCGCGTCGCGGGATCCTTGACGTTTCGCTTTCTTCGTTCGTTTCCTGCGAAGGCCGAGCAGGCCACGAGCCCTGGTATCCTCTGGTTCTCTCAGTGGGAAATAATATATAAAGGGTAGGCATCCTGAACAGGCAAATAAAGTAAAATCTTTCAAGCAAAGCCGGCGAACTCCGAATGCACAATGCAGTTGGACAGTCGCGCTGACCGGGTTTCCACAACTGAGGCGGGTGACAAAAATGTCTGACTGATATGGGTCGCTCGAGTAGCAAAATGGCGGTGGCCAGACAGCTCTTTTTGCAAAGGTCTATAAGACAGGCAAGGAATTTTGAAAAGGCACATGCTTTGAGGAATTGAGGTTGTACTCACTCGAGTAGATCCGCAAAGGCGTCGTAGGATCTTCCATCGTAGGGCGCAAAATCTGTGAGTCCGATGACGGTGTACGCAGGTTTAGTGCTATCTCCAGCTTGTAGTTTTTTCTGAAAAAATTGCAACTTCTGCAAAGAAAAGAAGGGTGTTCGATGTTCTCGTGAGTTCTATAAGGATATAGGGACGAGCATCGCACGAGCGTTCGGTCGTCTTCCTACAACTTCCTGATGCACGTAAGAGTTCCTGGCTCAGCAATTTTGCTATACCGTAAAATACCGGGGGAAGGTCCACCCACTGAAAACTGGGTTAACCTTGACATGGGCGCTTGTCCGGTCAAATCGGGCGCTTAACGAATAATGTTTAAATTTACAAAATGTTTAAAATTTTAATAGTGGGCGCTTAAACGAAGTGGGCGCTTTCGCGGTATATTACGACAGTAGCTAAAATTCTCGTATAGCCCGGACAAATGTCGCCAATCGAAGAGGAAGAGTTATCTTACGCTATCCAAACACCCGAAGTTGATTTGCCAGTATTGACTTATGAGGTATTTTTATTTGAACTGTATTTTAAAAAGCAAATAGATACTTTTTGTATTGTTTTGTTTTGTAAAAAAAAATATATAAAGCTAGAGCTTTAACGTTTCCGTTCTAATTTCCATGACCTCCACGGGCTGAAAGGGCATCTCAGAACTATTTTGTGAAATTTGGTGACCTTTCAGGTAACTAAACAGGTCACATACCTATGTATCAAGAAGAGTGGTTGTTTGGGCGAGTTCGTTTGACATCGTATACAGTCTTGTGCGCAGCAAGAAGGAGGACAAAAGAAGAGGAACAGGACACAACAAGGCGTATTGTTGTGTCTTGTTCTCTTCTTTGTCCCTCGTCCTTGCTGCGCACAACATTGTATACTATGTATCAAGTAAAGACAATACAACAATGAACAAAAAGGCACCAGAACAAGGTCCCCCATCTTTGGAAACCAAGTTCTGCATGGGTTTTGAACCCGTACTCCATTCTCTGCTCCTTGGGCTTACAAAAGGGTGTATTGGAATAGTCCTAGTTTACTTTCAGTGCTGATCAATGTAATACAGTGTAAAATAATGGTAGGCGTAAGAAACAAATAGCTTGATCCGATTCGCGTTCCTTTATTTGACAAAACTTCGTATGCGCAAAATAGCTTAAATTTCGTTAAAATCAAAGCAGTCTGTGCAATAAAACGTGCAAATACGGCAGGAAAAGTACAGTAAACACTTGCGGGCATACAACCCGGGAAGAAAATCCGTTCATGGCAATCTTGTTGAGCGGGAAACAAGTGTTCATTCAGCTGCGAAGCATTAAAGTGGATATAAAGTCTTCATAGTGTTCCAGAGCAAGAAAAACAGTGTTTAGTGTGTTGAGCATGTCGTTGTTTGTTTACCGCTTTTAGTACCACCGTCTTGGTTTACCTGGGATCTTTGCGCCTATCTTCCAAAGATGATGTTCTCGGTTCTTGGACTGTCGAACACCGGAGTTTCCTCGGCGTTTACTTATATACATTTCATACCCTTCGTCTTCGGGGTTCTCCGAGAGGGCGGTTCTTAAGCTGTTAGGTTTAGCTTGTCGTTCTTCTGAAGTTGCGTTTCCGAATTTCCGTAATTTCTGTAGTGGTGGAAATTGGGAAGTCAGCTTGAGAACTCACCTCTTCGAATTTAATGGTGTTCTTTGCTGGCTTCCCATCCAGCCGGGGGTCAACGTCTCTTGTATGTAGTTGTGCAAGGGTGTGGTTATTAATTTGCCGATATCCTTGGCGGTGATACCCAATTTTCCGAGGGGTCCAGCATGAAGATCGATGGCTGTGGTCCTGACGAGTGAAGGCTGCTGCTGCGCTTTCACTTCGACTTCGAAACCGCGCGTTCCCGAAGTTAGTGTTGCTTCGGTGTCCATCTTTTCTTGCTCCGAACTCGTCGAAGTAGACCCCGTCGGTTGAAAAGTCAGCGGGCGGAGCGTCGTCAATGATCCTTGGTGATCTATGACGTCTTCATAAACGTGGCACTGTTTCCGGGGTGTCGGGACCCCCTAATGATGCCACGAAACGTTCAGGCTCGATCTTCAAGGCAGTTGGAAGTTCATAAGCTTTAGAAAGCGCCAAAATGAGAAAATTATAAGGAGCCGAAAAATCCGTGTTCCTTGGCTATGGCACTTCGTCGTCCCGACGGGGAAAATAAAATCTTCAACGACGAAGACAACTGGGCTTCAAAGGAGCAGTCGGAATCGTTTTGATTGCCTCCCAGGGAGGAGTGAATTTGATCAGTAGTTAAATGCATGACGCGCGTAAATTGCAGACGTCGCATATTTTTCCGTGCGGATGTGCACAGTTACAGGTAGGACTCGATGTTTCAAAATGTGTACGAAGTAAACCAAGCTGCTGGTTTGGCAAAACGATCGGTGGTGCTAAATATTACCGAAGCGTCCTGGGTTTGCCCGCGTTGTGCTATCGTTTATTTGCCTAACTCGAGGGATGCCGAGTCACGGCCGGACTGGAAGCGCGCGCTCTCTTCTCTTCTTACGGCCTTTGCAATTGGGGCAATCGCCACCTCCGCCGCAATTCGCGGGAGCGCTGTCACCTCACCCCTGGGCTACCCTTTGCCGTTTGCACAGAGCGCGTCTGACAGTGTATCTCAGCGCTGTCGCAACTTGCGGCCGAGATTTTTATAGCCTTTGACACCTGATCCTTACGTTTAGACCCTCAGCCACTATCTAATGCGCTTCTGATGAGCGCAAAACGGTGAATATTTGACGCACATCTCTGAAAGATTCGGGAGTAAAAGTTGTAAGTAGAGACAGCGAATGCAATTTTGTAAAAACCATACTCGTCTTTACCTCCACGACTTCTGTTACAACTCAAGAACAGGAGGAGACGGACCCCCTCTACGTGGAGGAACTTTAAATGATAAATAATTCGTACACTCTCGTAAAATGTAAGAAGGCCCAATCTATCTATTGCCGTGGTGTGCATCATCATTTCATAGGCCGCACATGAAGTAGGTCAGCTGCTCTAGATGAGGGCGTAGTAGTCTGTACAATTTTCGCACAGCGCATATTACAGCATAAAGTGCTTCCTCGAGGGATTGTGCACATATCCAGCTGATTTTTCGTTTCTGTCCTTGACTGTCTTTGCATGGTTAATCAGAAGTATTCCGAGGAACCTGCTGCAAATTAAACCAGCCAAGCGCTTTGAGTAACTGTTGTCAATACCCTCTGGGCAATTTAGGATTGGCGCGTCTTCAAGATAAGGTGCAATGAGTAGTTGCAGAACTTCGTGCACTTTTGTACGCAAAAGTGCTTAACAGCCTTTAAAAAAAAAGCAACAATGTTGTCCAGAAGTGCGAGGAACCCAGGATTTGGATAATGAAGTCCGCTTTTATCCTGGCCTTGCAATAAGGCGAACAGAAGATCACCTCTGTTACTCGTAGTCAACAGCATAACACAGGCGTGCGCACCCAAACTCACTAATGAGTTTCACCAGATAGCCACCGACGTACACCAGACCAGAGTATGTCACAGATGGAGATGGAGCGCAAGGCTCTTTCAGTTTTTCAGGTCAGTGGTAACCTAGTCGGGCACAGCCGCTGCCAACTGCTCAGAATCATTGTCTGACATCTGTATTTGCTTAAAAGGGGCCTTTTTTGACAATGTGATAGAGGGCTGCTGGGACAGCCCTTGCATCAAGCATGTCATTCCCTCCACACATGGACCGTAGTCGTCCAAAGACTGCTTCAACTGGGTCACTGTTGAACTTTCTTGTCAACACATACTTGGCTCTGCTTTTCTAGAAGAAACCGCACTATCTTTACAGTAGACAATGCAGTAAACAACAAGGCTTGAAATGTTTTTCGGGTGAAACAATCTCCTCCTGATGCAACAGAACTCTCCTTAATGTGCTTTATGTAGCGTGGAAACTCGCTCTCAAGCCACTGCATTCGATGCTCGTCTTGCGCGGAAATGGGCCTCTTGCAATCAATTCCATTATAGCTCTCGTAATCTGCGAGAGCTTCAGAGCTTTCCTGAAAATGTAAGCAGCAGGGTTACCACGCGAGTTGTCTTGCAGATGGCGCAGCGCTGCAGTTACCTACGGAGAGAATACCTGGAAAGCGCGAAACACCTTCATCTTCTCTAAATTGGACGGATAAACGTGCCTCCTGGTAAGATTTCTCGACAGTTTGATAGTATTTTTTTTTGGAACTCGCATAGCCTTTGAACGAACGTTCCAGTGATTACACCTGTGCCGCCTGTAAGTTTGAGTTCGAGGAACTGGCTGCGGACGTTTTTGAGTACATGACAAGGGTCAAAACTCAATAAGATGACTCTGTTTGAATCATGTGGGTGGCTTACTGTTGTTGCGAGGCAGCCATTTCCCATATGTTTAAACATTGTGGCATTTGAAGAATAATTGCCGGTTACAATGCGCACAATTACAAAACCACATGAATCGACAGCCGATATCACTTCTTTGGTCCATGCGAAGAGTTCCCTTCCACTCAGCTGCTTTGTAAAGTAGTACGAGCACGGTATCCTATTTGGACTAGTGATGCCATGCAGGACAAAGCAGAGAACTCTATTTGCGAGAGTTTCTCCTGAGTTGCTTGATGTTCAGTCAGCACGAAATGAAACCCGAACGCCGGAACGCGTGGCCGTTGGTACAGGCTGCTCCACCTGGAGGGCCCTGAAAACTAATAAAAAGGCGCCGGGGTGCGAGGTGCGGGTCCTACTAAGATGAGCTCGGCCCTCGCGCGGCGCGTCTGGGAGTTCCGCGTTTCGCCGGTGGCGCGCTGTAAGCGCCGTCACATCTGATACAAAAAGCACTGTCACTCGCTTTGTGTATCAAATTCCCTGCGGTATCTCTTCAGCGCTGTCATTCATTATCGCGTGTGTATCGCAAGGGCGAAATGAAAGTTGAAACATTTCGTGCATGGAAGACCCGTAGTGCTTGATGACATGTTACCGGAACCACGCTGGGGCACCGGTGCAACACGTGCCACGCGGTTTCAGAGATATAGTGAAACGTCATAAACGCCGAAATAAAATTCGCTTATTCGCACGACCATACTCTTTATGAACAAAAAGAATGCTGCAACAGACTGACGCGGATGCCTCGGTTTTCATGAGCAATGCGCATGTTTTCCTGCGAGGTTATCAGTCGATTTTAAAAGCGAGGAATTGCTTGCTGACCCTCTCTTTAAGTAACCACCGATATGCCAGCCGTATCGATTCCGGAACGGAATAAATGCATCACCCTGTCTGAGTAGGGCCTATTGCAAAGAGCTATAGTCAGGTTAAGCGGCCGCTCGGTGTCGACCGGGCGACAGTGGGGCGACAGTGCGGCGACAGAACAGCACCCCGAGTGACGGCGCTTACAGCGCGCCACCGGCGAAACGCGGAAGTCCCAGACGCCCCGCGCGAGGGTTGAGGACATTTTAGTAGGACCCGCACCCTCGAACCCATGGCGCATTTTCGTTAGTTCTCAGGGCCCTCCGGGTGGAGCAGCGTGTATCGATGGCCACGCGTTCCGGCGTTCGGGTTTCATTCCGTTGCTTTAGAGCTGTACTGTTTCCTGGCTTGTCGCCGGGGACCAAAGATCGCGTCTGACTTTTTTCTATCATATACGCATTTGAAGCTTAGGTGCAGCTTCATCTACAATCAGTGACGACCATGTGACCTTGCTATGTTGCTTAGCAAAGATGCTTCAAGGATCAGTCTTTTTTATTGCAGCGCTCATGCCTGATGATGTGGGGCTCGGCCCCACATAGTGCTGGAAGCGTACACTTGAGCTGGAAGTGTCAAAGGTTGGAGGCTCGTGCGTGATTATAGCCCTTCGGCGAAACAAAGCGCCAAATGATGCACTCTCTGATTACCTCTTTGGAATAACTTGGCCGTTTTTTATCGCTTTCTAACTGGTGGAAAATACAGCTTTTGTCTCCCCTTTCTGGGCATCTGCAACAACCTTGTTCATGGAGGCGTAGTGCTTGCACTCTTGATAGTACTTCAGTTTCTTTTTTTTCTGTTGCAAGCTGTTGTAAAAGCTTTTCGCACTTGGAGCGATGATAGAAAATCTGAGAGTGACGTCTCTCTGCCAGTGAAACATACCGACTACCTCGCTGGGCATCGTTGCTCGTAGCTTGTGTGAAGACATCATGTTTTCTCCTTTAACTCTTCCAGCACGTCGAAGGCTTCATGAGCAGTTGTCGTTGACTCTGCTTTACGCTTGGTTGGTTTTCGATGAATTAACGGTTCACGGTATGTTGGTTCTCTGCGAGGCTTTTCGCACTTGGCGCCATGTAAACCGGATAGTGGTCGAAGATGGTCGGCATAGCACCTGGAAGCAGTTTCCTGATGCGGCATCCAACCACATAGTCACGCTTGAAGGAAATGTCTACTGCACACCACGGTCGATGCCGATTTGTCATTAATAACGAGGTTTTTCTTGAAATATTTTTTGCCGCTTCGCGGATAGGTCTTCATCACTAGGAAATGGATGAAAGGAAACCCCAGGTGTCTTACCCTGCTTCGACTGACAGAATGGAACGCTGCAGCAGACCATGACCGCGCTTTCCGAACAACGGCGTGCGAAGGGTCAGACAAGTACAGAGGTCCCGTCCATGTCACAGGGGAATGCAGTTTGCTGACGACACTGCCTGTCGAGTAGAGTGACTTGAGACGTTCTCCTCTTTCTCTACCTCTGATGTGTTCTCTTTCTGCCCAGTCTCAGGTTTACAATCATGCTCCTTAAATCGACCAAGTTCGTAACCATTGCCAAAACAACAACCTACGAAGCTCGAACACCAGCGCAAAGCAGCTCGAAGGGACTCTCCGAGTGGGGTGAAGTGGGGTGAGGTGGTTGCGCTCCTGGCGGCAAGCAAGTGAACTACATACGGAGAAAAAATGCCATTGACTCCAGGGCGATTGCAAAGGCCGTAAGAAGAGAAAGAGCGCGCGCTTCCAGTCCGGCCGTGGACGAGTTTGCAAATGAACTTCGTTCAAGCTACTATACTCCATCTCATGAGTTCCAGTGCAGCAGAGGCAACGTACAGGCGAGAGCGTGGCTTTCAGATATGCTTTTCATCCACGAGCACTCGCGAAAGGAAAGCAAATCTGAAGGCCATGCGCCTACGCCTATGCCTTTGTCTTTGCTGCACACAACTCCTGAGATAAAGTATATAAAGTTTAGTAGAGTGCACGCAAAGCCGTATATAGAGAGTTTTGTTCAATGGGTGGAGCGGGCAGAGCCAGAACGGGCACCAAACGCGGATAGAAGGCTTGACATGCTCTCTCGGCCAACCAGAAGCCGCAAATAATTCCCCTAGCGGTAGTAGCGGGATTCCAGCTTTAATAAGTGAGTAAGAGTTAAACGTATTATCTCTTCGTGGTTGAAAGTATGGTGCACGTGATGTTTCGATTATGATCATGCAAAAAGATGTAAGACAGAAATGTTCCGCTCGAACTCTGTTTTGCTCGGACAGAGTCTGACCGCTGGGATGCCAGATTCCCGGCCATCGGCGACGTCGATCGTTCTGCTAGTTGCGTACGCTTTCTAGATCGTCTATATCTTTATATATCTTCCAATGTGAGTTTGGATGAACGTGATCGAAACATCACGTCCACTATATTTTCAGCCACCGAGAGTAGCTCAGACGCACTTATTCGTTTTGTTTTTCGCGACCACGGTAAGGGTAATATTCGCAACTTCTGATTGGCCACATTCAAAATTATGAAGACGCCCTGGAACAGGCCCAGCCCGTTTTCGGCCATTGGCGCCACCTCATTTGCTTCCTATACTTCCTAATGAATAGCCAAACTTCTCTATACGGGGTTCTGAGTGTATGCTAAGGGTTGCGGGCCTTGCGAGCTCGTGCTCAATCTATGCTCGAAGCGACCGTATGTGCTTCTTCTAGCAACACACTCCTTGCCTACGATCCGCTAAAACTATCCATTTACGCGCAGGGAGAGTTTCATTCTATCATGTGCCTGCTCAAAGAACTTGCTGCAATCAACGGGTAAACAAAATATATAGTATTTGTTGTGTATGTCGATGTAGCATAATACTCGGAACTACATTGGCATTTCGTTTTTTTTTTTTAATCGTCTGCGTTCAGCGGAATTGAAGAAAACTTGTCTTCACACCCGAGCGACTCCAACTCTGCTCGCGTTAATTAATTGGCCGATCGAGACGTCTTCACGATCTTTAAAACTCCAATAAAGGTGCACAAACACTCGTTTCTTTATGTTAAACGACAAAACTGTCTTCATATTAAAATTGATATATCGAGTCCGACGTATGCGACTGTTTAAGGCGGCGGTCTCACGGCCCCAACCATAATAGTGATAGGAGCTGTGCTAACGCTCCTGTTTGCAGTAGCAAATGTCGTGTCTGTGCGCAAGCTGCGTATTTCGTTCTTTTTGAAAATAAATGGCCAATTTATCATCAGTGATTTAGCGCGGAATGTGACATGCATTTGTCAAAACTTACCGCACAATAAAAAAACAAAATGTGAAAGTATTGATATTTTCAAAGGCATGCCTCTACGCATTCCAATTTTCTAGATTTGTAATGCATCCAACACGTGTTCATGTTTTATTGAATAATAAAAGAAGTCGTCTGGTTTTGTGTATAGGTTTTTTTCCTCGAGTATCTGACTCACATTTTTTATATTTATTAAAAACATGATTTTTTATAGTCTTTTGAAGTGTCGTAACTCAGTTTCACATCATAACGCAGCAACAAAATTCAAGGGCATGTACCTGTTAAACATGGGAACTCATCATAAAACATATTACATGCGCAACGCCTGCAAGTTTTTCGTAAAAAACACTTTATGGTGATAAAATTTAAACAATTCACTTCACGCGTTTTTGATTCTCTCAGATAGCATTCTAGAATCTAATCTATTTTCTTTTTCATTGTACACTAGAGGAACTAGGTTGGTTCCCCTGTAAGGCTGGTTTGGCTGTATTCATATTCTGATTTGTTTTGAAATAATTTCTAATCCTGATACAATTTTTCAGCTCGACTCTATACGTAAAAAAACATAGTTTCACAAGAAAATACAGCTATTTAAATACCGATGTTTTAAGTAGAGCTTTTCTCGTTTTATTTAAATTCACTTTCTATGTTTTTATTTTTTAAAGCGGTCTAATTGCCCTAAATGTTAAGAAGAACTTATGTTGTAGCAGACGATGGGCAGTTTCGCCATCTTTTGAAACGTGGCTGAAATTCGAGGCTGAGAAGTTCTGCAAAAGTGGCGCTGATTCTGTCCTTCGTGCCGAGGATTCTACTCTCAAATTTGTTGTCGCGCATCTTAATCGTTCTTGCAATAAATAACAATTAGTCTTGCAAAAAATGAAACAAGAAGCGAGAAGCACGTCATTAAAGGTCACAAGCAAGTTCTCGAAAGACACCTAGTTCTTATATATAAGCTATTCAATGCTGCCCTTCATTTTCTGACACCACAAAAATATTGAATAACCAATGATAACGACGACGATGTGGAATTTATTTCCCTTCACTTCAAGATAAACAAACCTACATTTTTCAAGGATCCAGCTTTCCAACCGCAACCGTTCTCTTCTGTCCGCCACAATGCAGGAATTCTTGAGCTTTCAACGTTACCCTACTCGTAGACAACTCAAGGAGAGTGTTATGTCCAACCCCTTTCCCGTAAAGTTGGATACCAAATGCGTTGCATATGGGCGAAACTCTCCCTGGGCCGTCTTTTTAAGCGCAGCTCTTAGGCGCCCGTTTCCGGCTTCAGCGGCGTTGCTGTCGGCGTAACCACGCGACGTAACAACGATGCATTATGGGAAACGATCCTATAATGCAGCGCGCCGAAACGTCACGCGACGTTTTGGCGCGGTGCCGAAACGTCACTCTGCCGAAACGTCACGAGTGATGTTTCGGCACGCGCGCGGTGCATTATGGAAAACGCCCCATAATGCACCGCGACGTTTCAGTGGAAGTCACGTGCCCAAAACGTCACGTGACTTCACTGAAATGTCACGCGACTTTTCGGCACCACGCCGAAACGTAGCGTAACGACGCGCCTTTCGCGCGTGAAAGAAGGAGAAGGAGAGGGTACAGGTGAGGGAAGAACATACCCTCCCCTTTTCCTCCTCCTCAAGAGCTGCGCTCTAAATTGGTGTTACAGTAAGTTGTAACGTGATTAATTTTTTAAATGAATTTATATTTTATTTATTGAAAGAAGGGTAATGTCAGACGTTCAACTTTCACTGTTTTGGTTTAGTAATGCCACGACTCCAAGCGTCCACTGTCCGCTTTACACCAAGAATGACTCTTGTCCTTTGCAACTAATAATAAGCAGTCAGGACCGACTTGTTAGAAACAGCCTCTCAGCTGAGACTGGGGGAAAGAAGGCAATGCCAAAGCTAGCACGCGTGCACGAGCTGAGCGGGACTCAAGCCTCGTCTCAAGATACCCGCACGTCCCAGCCTTTGCAGTGCTTTCTTTCACACTGTCTCAGCTGAGACGCTGTTCTAGAAAGCCGGACCAGGATCACAACTCGGGAAGTTTCTTCGCGCTTCTCTTTCGTTTTTGCAAGTGCCCGCAATCAGTGTTGCGAAATAAAATCAAGGCGAAAGAGAGAGAGTAAAGAAGAAAGAGAAAATACTTTATATTGGATCAAATAAAGACCCTAGAGGTGCTCCTCCGCTATACGGACCAGAGCCAGCTGATGGACGTGAGCCGCCGAGGCCAGCCACACCCGCCAGTGTGACGAGATGCTCAGTGTTGCCCTCCTATCTTCTTCTATGGCCGGGCTAGAGAGTGGCTTTCCCTGCGGCCTTCAATCTCGCCTAGAAGCAATCGGACTTCTTTAGCCGTGTCGGGGTGCGACCACACTACCTTGCTCAACACCGCCTGAGCCAGCCTGAACAACTGTTCCCCGACCACTGCGTTTGAAAACATAAGCAATTATACTTCTCAAAAAAAAAAAAAACTCAAGTGAGCCGATTGAAATATATTTCGGCTCGCGATAATTACATGCTTGTTTATAGAAACTCGTTTGTTCAGGAGACGGAGAGAAAGAGGTGTTCAGTATAAGTATCTGCAGGCATGTGGAATCATCACCTGTGAGCCTAATTACTCTAGAAACTTCTCTAACTCAACCCCGGAGCAGAGGACAACATAGTGAGGAGGAGGTGCTTCTCGGAAGGAATTAAGGCGCTGTAGGAAGGATACGGTTACAGCGACCTTTTCGCGCTGCCGCTGCAGGGAACATACTACTTTCCGCGCAAATGCCGTAAAAGATAGTGCATGTTCATCATAGCCCGGACGTGATTCTTCCGACCGCTGAACGAGGCAAGCGCTTGTTTTTAGCACACTTGACTTGAAACCTAAGCACGTCAGGGGAATAACGCGGAGGGAAAACTTTCGCCGCAGAATCAAGGAATCATTGACTCGAACCACGCCGCCGCCCGTTTCGATCTGGATGAGCGATCGTACCAGCGTGCTAAATTTCTTGCCCACGTCGGAACACCAGGCGCCTCTTGAGACGCTTGTATCCCTACTGAAAACTAACAGCTTAAGTTGGTCCCAGCTTCAAGTTGGGTTATTACCCCAGCATGCCCAGTTTGGCATGCTACTTGAACTGGTCATGCTGGTTAAGCTGGTAAACTTCGCAACCACTTTAACCCGTTTAAATTAATACGCAGGATGAACAAGCCAAACTCGTCAGAAAAGCCAACTCGGCATCCAATTTTATTTTCGTAATTGCGGCCTACTCTAATAAGCTCAGATGCTACACATTCTCGGCGCTGACACAGCAATAACAGACGGATGGACAGTGGTTTTCGGTGAAAAACAACCAATGTTATTAAAACTAGATTGTTCATTTCTAAACACGAAAAATACTAGACACACGCCAAAATCAGACAATAACAATAAAAAATAGTACACGGATGAGAGAAGCGAACCTGGGTATAGCCAGTGATTAGGACGAAGCGTCCTTTTTGCCTAGTCGGCAGAGGCGAGGAAATGGCACTGCCCTTACTCCTCGGCACACAGTCATTCAGGAGCACACACACGTTCAAAGACATGAAGCGACGACTCAGTCGGGACGTCCGACCTCTTCCCGCACTCAACGGACTGCCGCTCGCTGTCTCCTCAAAACCCGCTTTGCTTGCACCGCCGTCCAAGTAGTCTCCGTACGGAGCACACTGCCGTCCCTTCGAAATGGCCATTTTTACGAACATCGGTTGGAGAGTAAATGCATCTAGTACCCTCTCTTTTTCCTTCTGGCCGAGCAGAGAGGAAATATGGTTTATTTGTGTCGACTTTGGGGCAGAAAATAACGCCGATGGGGTCAAAGGCGAGTTTAGGGGATCCGTATCCAGGTCACAGCGGCTCAAGGGGCAAACAGGGTGTAGCTGACGTTTTGGGTGTCGAACGGGTGAGAGAGGCCTTACGAGCGTATCAAGCGCCCCGTCACATACCGAAAACGAGAGGACAAAGCACAGGAAGTGGCTTCGTCCCAGCCCCGCCGACCTTAGCGTGCGCGCTCCCAGCAAAGACCAGCTTAACCAGCACGATTAGGAGTTTGGCCAGCTTCACCAGCTTGTCTCCCGCTTTACCAAACTGATTCCATGGAAGACCAGTTTGATCAGTTGGGACCAGACTGGCTCCCAGCTACACCAGATTGAATCTAAAACCAGATTCTAGTTAGACCATGCTGGTTTTTACTTAAAGCAGACGGACCAGCTCAAATTCTAGCTTGCCCAGCTTAAATCAGTTTGAATGGCAGTTTACTTATCACATTGACCAATTTGACGAGCTTAATTAGGAGCTTGACCATTTAGATTTTTAATTTGTGACGCGGGAGTCGAAAGTAAGACATGCACACAAAGACGGGGTAGAAAGGCGAAACGGATGAAGAAAAGCTTCCTAGTGAAGACATAGCTGGAAGGTCACGGCTCGCGAAACTTCAGGCAAGACGGATTCATGGCGACAAGTAATCACGGACCGTTCCAGCCCGCAATGTGGAGGGCGCCTCACAACGAAGATCAACAGATTTTAAAACCTGCGACGAAAAGCCATGAGTTCGTCTTAAAGGCCCGTTCACACTCTTGCGACCTCTTAAAACTTGGTCCCTTAAAACGTCTTAAACGAGAGGACACATTGGCGCCATCTATCGGGTTGCAGTGTAAACTTGGCGGTCCGGAATATTTTAAATTTTTCCCGAGCATTATCCTTTCTTTCTTGGCTCGAAAAACTTTTGTCAACGTTATCAACGAGCCTTTCTTATAGGTATTACGCACATTTGACCTCGGAAATCCCGCAAGACCTTCGCTCTTGTGAAATGCAGTTCCAGGGTCACCGCATAGATGGCGCCAGAATGCCAGTGTGTTCCCTCGTCCTAAGAAATTTTAAGAAGTTTTAACAGATCTCGTCTTTCTCGGTCGTACTTGGTCGCAAGAGTGTGAACGGGCCTTTCATCTCTCGCCAATGATCTAGAACTGCTCGTGAGTTGCCTCGTCCTTCGCAGGTAAAGATGCTTTTTGTGTGCTCCGTTCACACCCAAGCCGACGGTGCGGTGGAAGCTGCGTGTCCGTTTAAGCGTTAGTGCGTCGACCTTTCGCCACTTGATCGCGCCCCCGCCAATACCACGTACAGAGTGCCACGTCAGGTGATTCGACTTGGCACTCTGTACGTGGGTATTGGCAAGGGCATGATCAAGTGGCGAAAGGTAGACGCACGACTGCCTCCGGCGTCGATTGGCGGGGGCGGCTTACTGGACCGACGAGCACGTAGCTACCACCGCACTATCTGCTTAGTCGGAAACGGCAAAAAAAGGAGCAGATCATGCTCACCTTGGAAAGTTAAGTGTGGGAAAGCAGACGTGTAGATATAGCCGCTGGTTCGTTGGAGAAGGACACATTTCTGGAGGCGATCCACAGCCCTATCTTTCTCTTAGAGCGCTTCTCTACAGCAAACATCCAGCCCCCTTGCGTGACAATGCGCTATAATTCGCGCTCTTCTGGTGTCAGGGAGCAATACTCCTCGAGAAGAATGTCCGCGAGTATGTCGATCAGTTCTCTCGAAATAAAACGATTCGATTGCGTCCGAGTCAGAAGAAACAAATATTGTCAAATTCCTCAACATTGTGCAAAATGAACTGGGGAACGATGGACCCCTTCGCCAAAGGCCACATAATGGGCAGTTTGGCACATCTCGCAACAATTGTTATGACTTCATGTAAAAAAGGATGCTATGGCCCGACTAACGATGTGGACGACTTCTTTAAAATCACGAGTTCACCGTTGAAATAACAGCGAAACCGGTGAGCTGTCCGTTTTAGTCATCTTAAGAAGCTCTACAGTGTTTACTACCTCCATCGTCACGGGCACAAATTACTGCATGGAGAAATTTAAAAGTAATTTCAAAAGTAATTGTAATACAAGGTAATTACTTTTAGTCTGCTGTAAGTTGCAATATAATGTATTTACATTTGCGGGTTTCCGAGGAAAGTTATGAGTAATGTAATTGAATTACTTGCGAAAAGTAACTTTGCCATCTCTGCCCCGCACTCTCAGCTTAGGCGTGAACGCTCTTTATTTTCATTCAAACACGCTGGGTTTATTTTTTTTTCTTTCTTAATGTCTCCCATTTTCTCGGGTGCTTTCTTTTCTTTTTTTTTTAGTAGTACACATTTGTTTTACCATGGCCATGGGCAAGGTGTTGCCATGGGTGACGTTGCGGGCGCGTTGAGTTCGTTCTTCTTTGTTGATCTGGAATGTTTTGTGAAACAGCGAGGACTATTCTCGATACTGCACCTGAATGTGGTTTCCGGGTGGAACGTGCTGTGCATCAAGTGTGTTGTTGAGCATTTTCAGTTCCGCATAGGACAACCCAGAAAATTTGGCCATGCATGGTGAGGCGCAGATTCAAGCTTCGAGTTTAATCCAATTCAATTCAGCTCAATTTTATTTACTTCATTTCACGGAGATGTAGACAGGACGAAAAGCTACTCAACGTAGCTTGAAACGTTCCTCCTCCCTTACAGACGTTGACAGTATCGTCAGGAAGTAGACAGGTCAAAAGTATATAACGACAAGAAATAAGAAATGGAACGCAACCGTGATATGTACATATATACCGGGTGTTTGTGAGAAATCCGAACCCGGCTTTTCGCACCACAGAAATAAACTGAACATTGCGGGGAGCTCCAACTCCGTCAAAACGTAGCCCCAAACGTTCGAGCAAGATGCCAACGTTTCAGCACCAACCGTTATCTTATTCAGAAGTTCTAAGTGATTTTCTGAAAATTCCAGTGGAAAAAGGGCGGCCGACAGACCTCTCGAATACATGGAGTTCGATTGCGCCAGAAACCAAAAATGGCCGAAAATGGTCCCGATTTTTCCATTGAAAATTTCAGAAAATCACTTAGACCTTCAGAGTCAGATAACAGTTGGTGCTGAAACTTCCGCATCTTGCTCGAATGACTGGGGCTGCGTTTTGACGGAGTTTTTTTTTTCGGTTTATTTTTCGGTGCGAAAAGCCGGGTCCGAATTTCTCACAAACACCCTCTACATCATAACACAAGCGTAATTTTTGAAATCACGGATTTTCACAGTATTTCGCTAGAGTATATTTGTCTTACATTGATCTTTTTATATATTTTTTGTGACTATCTCGTTTAATAAGCTCGTTAAGGATGGATGGCATAACGGGCTGAAGCATTTGCTATCCGTAGTTGCTCCCAGTAACTGTTTTAGCGATTGAGGTGGCTATTTACTGTGACTGCGAGAATCCGGTGTTGAAAGCGCGTCTTCAACAAACTCTTGAAGTTGTTTATTTCAAAAAATAAGAATGTGTTAGTATTTGGAGTTTCGGGTTAAATAATCATGTTTGAGCGACGTCAATGGGGCGACGTCAATGGGACTTGTCAAATGTCAACATCATTGTTCACGAGACAGTGAATGCGAGTTAAAACAACAATTTTAACTCTCATTCACCCACCGCACAAAGGTCATGGTAGCATTTACTGTCTGAATGATTGTTGCGCATTAAATAAATTCGCAAGTTCCTTCCGAATTCGGTCAACAATTTCAACCGTGCTACTGTGAAATCGCGCGGATCCCTGATGCGAGCGATAGAGCTGTTTTCCTGGCAGGCATTCTGTTGGCCTTCTGGGATTAAAATATTCAGATGCACCCTTCCTTAGCGGGACTAATGGCTGCTTTTGCTCGCGCACGCTTCTCGGTTAGTCACGGCGCAGTTTAGTTAGTCCTCAGCATTCGCGCACGGTACCTAGTGAACCAGAGGGTCTCTTTGGGAAGCAAATGAGAGTTCAGAGGGCCCAATGCAGCTGTTATTTCTTGGAGACCATCTTTTTTCCTACAAGGTAAGGTCTTGATTAAACATATAAAATAACGCAAAAAAAACAGGGACACGAGGTGAATAGGACAAGCGCTAACTTTCAACAATTTTAACTCAGGAAAATGCAAAGCATACATAAACACGTAAAGCCGCAACACATACAGCTATCAAGTCGGAAATCGATCACGCAAAAGCTGAAATTAATTTATGTAAAGCACAAGTGACGTGTCACTGACATATGCCGTCCCTCTGTTTGATAAAAAGAACGCCTCCAATAGTTTACGAGCAACAGTCTCACGGCTTCTCCACAAAATCCTTCTCTGCTGAAGTCGTGAAACACAGCCACAAGTATTGCGAGGTATCGGCAAATGCGAGCCGTATTTATTTTTATTGATAGTGCGTGCTACCTTTAAACTATATTAACTAGTTTAAAGCACATGTCTGTTCACTTCGTGTTCTTGCCTTTTTTGCGCTATTTCATATGTTTAACCACGATAAAACAACTAGCCCAGCAGCCTACCTGATTAATAATTAGATATCTGTAGCATTCGGGTAGGCAGGAAGGCTACCACAAAAGTCTTTGTATTTAATTTGATCCGGCCGTTTGCAACCAGCCGGCAGGTCAAGATGCTTGCGAGTGCCAAGCGTGCTGGGGGCTGGTGGCTTCTGAGCCCACATCGTCGTCTTCTAGCACAGTGTTCCGACACAGGATATAACACTTCTAACTCCTCAGAGAGAGTCACCATGTTGCTGAGGTCGCCATTTTGGGCATAGCGATCTCGATGATGCAGGCTCGATTCGTAAGTCGGGATATGTAACAGTCTCTGGGCATGCAACATTTCGTTCAAAGTTTGTCGGCTCACTATTGATAACCATTATTCACTGCGGTAGAATACCCGCAGCCCACTTCACGCTGCTAATGTCCCATAAACAGGTCTCGGCCACCGCATGTTCTGCGTACTCCTTAGTTCCGCTGCTAATGTGTTCCTTATGCCACCAAACTGTAGATCGCTCGGCAGCATCCAGCCAAGAACGATATACAAGCCTCTTTGTGACTGTTACTGGCATCCACTGTAATGTTCCTGTAATTATTATTTTTTTTTCAAAAACGTTTTGGTTTATTGAAAGACTCCTTCGTCTTTTCCGTGTTCCCCGTTTTCTCGGTTTCGAGGTGACCCAGGCGGGCGATCGCAGTTGTTAACTCTCGACCGAACGTCATCATGGCTGGTGTCTTCCCTGTAGTTACACTTGCGGTGGTATGTTGCTTGACAAGAAACCGGGCGATCCTGCATGCCAAAAGTCCTGTTTTATCTTTGGCCAGTGCAAGCTTCGTTTCTTGCACCATTCTTTCGGCCCGACCGTTGGTGGCAGGGTGGTATGGCGCACTTGTTCTGTGATTAATTCCGTTGTTTTTAAAGAACTCGTCTGTCTCTTGTGACACGAACGACGTTCCATTATCTGTAACCACTTTCTCCTTCATCCCAAACTTTGCGAGTAATTTTCGGAGCTGTTCGATTACTGAACTTGCATGGATGCCCTTCATTGGGTGTTTCTCCAGCCGCGTGCTGTAGGCGTCTACGACAATTAATAACATTTTACCTTCCAGAGGACCGGCGAAATCAGCATGGATGATTTCTCATGGCTGGGATGCACGATGGCAATCTGGAACACGTACTTGAGGTGGGAATCGCTGGTGTTCCAGACAACTGACGCAAGATCTTGCCTTTCGATTGATGTCCTTGTCTACTCGAGGCCACCAGACGTGGCCGCGTGCAGTGCTCTTTCATTGCAACCATGCCTCTATGGCCAGCGTGCAACAACTACATGACAAGATCTGCATGCGCTGGGGGCTACAATCCTGGTACCACGAATTAGAGATTGGTTGACTGTTGACAGCTCATTGGACATGCTCTTGTATGGACGATAGTCTTCGCCCCTCAACCTTCCCCGTTTTTCTTTTTGAACGGCTTTCTAGACGTGAGTCAGGATATTGTCTTGCTTTGTAAATTCTGAAATGTGTTCTGGTATCAGATTAGGAATTCGAGAACATGCCAGTATTAGAACATCTACAGGTATGCACGGTTCGTCTACATTGGCTGGTTATGGTAGCCGGCTGAGCCTATCAGCGTTCTGGTGGCACGATCATCGCCTGTACACCAAGGTGTAATTGTACGCGCTTAGCTTGACGCACCATCTTGTCATTCTTGGCGATAGCATCTGTGGAATCGGTTTTGTCGATCCAAGAATTTCAATGAGTGGTTGGGGGTCAGTGTATAGGATGACATGTCGTCCGGCAACGTACTCGTGAAAGCGGCACACCGCGCACACGACGGCCAATTCTTGCTTATGCAGCTGCGAACACTTTTTTCTCTGCTGCTCCCAATGTCTTTGACGTGAAGGCGACTAGAGCTTCACGTTTAGCTCATTTTCCTGGGCAAGGACTTCCCCACACCGTGGTGCGACGCATCGCGGGACAGCAGCAACGGCCTATTTTGTTTTAGTGGGCCAAAACCGTGAACCCTTTAACCAACTTCTTGACATTCTAGAATGATTGCTCGTGCTTGCTTATTTATTCCCATAGAACATTCTTCTGAAGAAGTCCATAGAGGTCGGTTGCAACTGTGACTCTGTCCATGAGAAACCGGTCGTAGAAGTCTAGCAGTGCCAGAAACGCCTGCAGTTCATTTTTTTAGAGCGCAGCTCTTAGGCGCCCGTTTCCGGCTTGAGCGGCGTCGCCGTCGCCGTCGCCGTCGCCGTCGCCGTCGGCGTAACCGCGCGGTGCATTATGGGTAAATTTTCCCGAAGCAACCCGAGGTCAATCAATCAATCAATCAATCAAATCTTTTTTATTCTCCAGAAATTCTGGAGGGGAGCCTAGGCAAAAAGCTGTTCAAGAACAGCTTGACTGGGCTCAGGCTCCCCCGTTTACAGGCAGCAGCATTCAATAGAGAAACAAAAAAAAATGGATACACAGTACGCACACATATAGATACATGAAAATAAATACTACAATTCATTTAAAAATTGAAAATACAACGAAACCCAACTAAATAAAATACGACAAGATGTCTTTCTTGATAGCCGAATACAGATACATGAAAATAAATACTACAATTCATTTAAAAAATTGCAAAATACAGCAATAACCAACTAAATAAAATACGACAAGATGTCTTTCTTGCTAGCCGAATATATATCTATGTTCTTGCTGAGACATGTATTTAACAAAGATGGAAGAATATGGCGCAGGGATTGCAGATTATAGTTTGTACGTGACCGAGGGATAGCCCAAAACTCTGTACGACGTGTGCTGACGATGCTGAGGTTTTCAGTTAATTGCGAAATACGGTACAAGAATTCAATAACTGATGCCGGTGCAAAACGAATGGAACACATTAGGCGGTATTCATACAAATGCTTAATAGGAAGGATATTATACTTAGTAAACAGCGGTTCAGTGTGATCAAAATAATGTACTTCCGCAATGTGTCGTAAGACCTTTTTCTGGAGCAAAAATAATTTATTTATATTTGTTTTAGTTGTAGTAGCCCAGATGAGATGACAGTAATTCAAATGGGACTGAAATAATGCGTGAAATATTTTTAACTTAATATGAAGTGGCAAAATACCACGACAACGAGCGAATACACCGACAATACGAGACAGTTTAGAAATCAAAAAGTTTACATGAGCGTCCCAGGTCACATGTTCCGAAAAGTATACACCTAATATTTTGTGCTGGTTAACGATTTCTATTTGCGAATTGCCAAGTAGAATTGGGCTATGAGTTAAGATAGACTTATTTACAGATCTAAAAATAATTGCTTTGCATTTCTTCGCATTAATCCTGAGCGCGTTAGCCTCCGACCATAAAAAGAAGTTCTGAAGAACAGAATTCGCGCGACATATTAATTCGTCGGCACTATCCGCAGAAAAAAAAGGCTTGTATCATCGGCATAAACGATGAACTGTGCTTGGTTATCAACGTTTACAATGTCGTTGATATAAACATTAAACAGAAAGGGCCCAAGTATACTTCCTTGAGGTACCCCACAAGGAACGTCTTGAAAAGAGGAAGCATGATTATTAATGACAACAGACTGTTTACGATCTTTTAAGTATGACTCAATTAGCTTATGGGGTACGCCACGAACACCATAGTAGTCTAGTTTTGCCAGCAATGTTTTATGATTTAACACGTCAAAAGCTTTAGAAAAGTCGATGAACACGCCTAATGTAAGCAACCTTTTTTCTATACCTTGTAATATAATTTCTTTTTGCAGCAGTAGAGCTGTCTCGGTGGATTTACCTTTCCTAAATCCAAATTGAAATTCTGTTAATAGAGACTGTTTAAGAAAAAAGTCATTGAGGCGCATAAAGATAATTTTCTCAAGTGCTTTAGAAAACACAGGTAGCACCGATATAGGCCTGTAGTTGGTGACAAGGTTTGAGTCACCACCTTTATGTATTACTGAAACTTTAGCCAATTTCATATTAGTGGGAAATTTACCTGACGATAAGGACAGGTTATATATGTGTGTTAGGCAGGGTACGATGATATCCATCACGAATTTGACAGGTTTCAATTGTATTTCATCAACATCTGTGCTTTTACTGTTCTTAAGTCCTAGAAAAATGTTAAATATCTCTTGGTCGTCAGTTGGGGCTAGAAAAAAGGTATGGCTACTGCGCGTAAGCTTCAAAAGGGCATCGTCATTATAAGGTTTGGGCTGCAGATTTAGAAAACCCTTGTTGAAATATTCCGCCAAAGGCACACCAGACATAACTTGGCCATCAATTTTTAATTCGCCTATGCGAGGGGGAATCTTACTACGATTCAGGACTTCGTTAATCATTTTCCATACAATATCAGGGCGTTTTTTAGCAGCATCCTCGAACATGCGCTTATAGTACAACGTCTTCGCTTTCCGAAGTTCAGACGTTAGAACGTTCCGAAATTTTTTGAAAGTTAACAGTTTGTTGTTATCTCTCGATGTGAGAAACGATTTGTATAGGCGGGCTTTCTTTTGCATCATTTTGATGTGTATGGGTGTCACCCAAGGTTTTCTTATTTTATTGGTCACAGTTATAGTTTTAAATGGAAAATGTAAATTGTAAAGTCTTTGAAAACCATTTAAAAACTCGATATACGCATCATCTACATCCAGCTTAGAGTGAACTGAGCTCCAATTATGGTCCAAAAACCTCGGATTTCCTCCCGAAGGACCTCGGTCTTCCAGAGGACCTCGGGTTCCTTCAGGAGGACCTCGGAAGGACCTCGGGTTCCTTCGGGAGGACCTCGGGAGGACCTCGGGTTCCTTCGGGAGGACCTAGGGGGGGAGGTCACGTGACCTGGGGGGTCACGTGACGATGACGTCATCAGTGATGATGACGATGACGATGCGGATGCCGATGACGTCATCAGTGACGTCACTGGTGACGTCATCAGTGATGATGACGATGCTGATGCCGATGACGTCATCGGCATCCGCATCGTCATCGTCATCATCACTAATGACGTCACTGATGACGTCATCGTCACGTGACCCCCAGGTCACGTGACCCCCCCGAGGTCATGTATCCCCCCAGGTCACGTGATCCTCCAGGTCACGTGACCCCCAGGTCACGTGCCCCCGCGAGGTCAGCTGACCCCCAGTACCCTTCCCTCCTCCTCCTCAAGAGCTGCGCTCTAATTCGGCGTTACAGGGAGTTGTAAACGGCTTTTATTTTTTCTCTCGATTCTGGCGCGTTCAGACTGGGTTGCACGTTGTCATCCGTTGTGGGTCTTCCTGTTGCGTCAATTCTGTGCTGGAGGAAATGGGCTTCACGAACTGCGAACTCTTTTTTGTTTGTGGAGCCGAAGGCTTGCGTTTTCGAGTCGGAACAGTACTTGGTCCAGGCGTACAGCATGTTGTTCACGGCTCCCTCCACTCACAATGATATCGTCCAAGTAGTTACTTTTGCCCTGAATGTCAGTTAAGGCCGTTTTAATTTTACGCTGGAAAAATTCGGGTGCCGCTGATATCCCGAAAGGCAGGCGTTTCACCTTGTAAAATACCTTTATTATGTTTATGGTCAAGACAGCTGCTCTGGCTTCAGACACTTTCAACTTTTGGTAGGCTTAACACAAGTCCAAAGTCGAGAAAACGGCGCCTGTTATCAGGTTCGCTAAAACTTTTCAGTGAAGTTGCGTAGTGGGTAGGCTGCTTTTGGAGCGGCGTTGACAGTACTTCTGCAGTCTTCACAGTATCTAATTTTGCCACTCTTTTTAGGGACGTGGACTAGAGGTGTAGCCAACTCCGAATGTTGCACTGGCCGAATTATATCCCGTTCTTGCAGTCGGGAGAGCTCTTGTGTTAATGCAGGTCGCAGTGCTAGTGGAACGGAAGGAGCCTTCCAAAACTTGGCCGCTACTCCCTTCTCTAGTTTCAACTAAACCGGGGCTCCTGTGTATCCCAAAACGTCCTCCTTGAAGGCCACGAAATGGCGTCGTAAAGCTACTTGTACCTCTGGTGGAGTGCTCTGCTGTAGCACTTGGTTGATTCATTGTATCCTGATGTGTAGAACCTGTATCCAGTCGCGCTCCAGAAGGTTACAACCGGATTCCTTCAATACCAGAAGCGGAAGAACGTAGTCTTCTGACTTGAATCTGATGGTAGCTTGGAGAGATCTCAAAAGATCTAGTTCTTCGCCACTCCAAGTACGTTATTCAACATTGTCGTGCGTAAGTTTCGAGGGATTCCGTGGCTATGTTTTTCGCAAGGTCCATTCGCTAATTAGAGAGCAGGCGGAACCCGAATCAACTTCAAACTCCAGCGGTTTGCCTTCAATTCGAAGTGTGACGTGAAACTTCGAAACGGTTGTGTCTGTCACCAGTTTCTGAAGCTCATAAAATGAGCATCCAGGAATAGGAGATATCCGGCTCTCTTAACTTGTCGGTGCCACTATCAGGTTTGCTTTTTTGAGCGCTTTGCTTGTCTGATGCTTTTTCTTGCTAATACAACTTTTTTTTCGATATGTCCGCACTTGTTGCAGTACCTGCAGTCGAGTTCGTGAAACGGCACTCTTGCGGATCATGTTGTCCTGTACACCGGTAGCAACGTCGTCCCTGTTGAGTTGAGGGTTCCTTATTCCTCTTTTCAGTCTGGTGAACCTAATGCTCGAGTTTGTTCTGGATGTCCTGCTGCTGCTTAGATGCGCTCTCACCTCTCACTTCCATGTCAAGAGCATCTGCAAACGTCAAATTTGTTTCTGCAAACAGACGTTGCTGCGGCAGCTCGTCGCGTATGCCACAGACAAATTTGTCACGCAGCATGATGTTCGACGGCAGTCTGGTGTCACGAAGAGGCGTTGCTGGTGTCCCAGTCGTACCCCTTCCACCGGAGACCTGACCTTCCGTTGATGGCTGCAATGCCGTCGTTGCAACAGTTGTCCCTGAGCTCGACGGTATAATGAAATCGCAACCTACATGCCAGTTTCTTCAGGGCCGCGACGTAACTGTTATTTGACGCGTCGACTAGCTGTTCCCGACACTGTAACTTGTAGCGACTGTCATAGGCTCCGAGGCTTGAGACTCAAAATGAATCCCAGGGATTGACACAAGTTCCTCGAAGCCGATATCTTCTGGCGTTCTAGGAGCCACTAAAGCTTGAACGATATCGTACGTCTCTGGGCCGCAAAGCGTGAGCAGCTGTGCCGGCTTCTTGTCCAAGCTCGTGATGGAATTTGCCACTAAGTATAACCATGACTTGTTTGTGAAAGCTTCGATGGCTTTTTGGGTCGGCATGACTTGCGGTGGCTGTCCAGGCTTCGTTGCTTTGTACCAGGTCTCGTGGCAAGTGTTGTATTCGGATCCGAATACTTAGTATTTATTTGGTCTGGCCGTTTGCGACCAGCCGGCATATCGAGATGCTTGCGAGTGCCGCACGTGCTGTGTGCTGGTGGCTTCTGTGCCCACATCGTCGTCTTCTAGCACAGTGTTCCGACACAGGATATGGCAATCTCAACGCAATACACACAGCCTCGAAAGCAGCAGAACCCATAGAAGCTTCTGAATGAAGCATGCTCCTTAGAAACAACACTTATGAATTTTCTTTTCCTAATGATTCTGTTAAACCCGGGGAGCATATAAAATCGTCGTGTGTGCAACGCATTCAAAACCAGCCAACGCTCTCCACAGCCAAGCATAACAGAGTAAAACTAATGCAGAATACACGCACGACACAATCTGTTTTCCATGAATTTACCCGAACCATCCAGACAGTGTTAAATTTCTTGTTTTTAGCGAAAGACAGCTGGTGTGTTTGATAATAATTTGTAATTTCCTTAAAGGTTTGGAACACGTGCTACATCAAAATTACGGTATCTAGCTTAGCAACCTTTAAATGGCAACTTTCACGACTTTAATAAGGTGGTGAACTGGGCCAGTTGGTTGACGTATACATGATGGAGAAAACAGCTCAGAAAACACGGACTACGAAGAGGAACAAACACGACAGGACAACAGCATTGTCCTGTCGTGTTTGGAACAAACATGACAGGACAATGCTGTTGTCCTGTCGTGTCGTAGTCTGTGTTTTCTGAGCTGTTTTCCCCATCATGTATTTCACGACTTATATTGCGCCTATCAAAACGGCTGTCATCTGGATGATCGCCGTAGAACAGCAGCACGAGGCTTGGTCTGCGACGCGTAAGTAATTCTAGTTTTGCTATTTACGAACAGCGTTAGAGCCTTAACTTTATTTTTCGCGTCGGGAAGGTTTAGGCAAGCACCGTTATTTAGAAACTGATCATCCATAAGCTACGGAGCGCAATTCTCACACTGCCGTGCCACCATCGCTGAAAGTTGCGAATACAAAACTTACAAGCACAAAATATCAGTTTCTTTCCGTGAGCATGCAAACAAAGAGGAAGCAGGGGGTACGAAACGTCAGTTTCGACGCAATCAAATATTTGTAAATAATAGCACAGCATTACCTGTAGTAATTTCGTGAGGTTGGCCATCATTTCGAATTCGTCGTTATTGTGACCACCCAAGGATACGCTGAGCACGCCGTAATGGTGAATGCCCTTGCGCCATAGCGCCTCGACCATGCTTTGAGGCACAGTAGAGTTGAGGTCATTCGTCGCACGCAACCCATGCCTGCAATAGGGAAGGGTCTAGCAGTCGCACTCAGAAGACCGACCTGAGATGACCTTGAAACACAGTTTTACTACTTTTATTACAAATAGACGTACCAAAACCATCATCAAAGTACTTGTACAGAGCGTTTGATTTTATTTAAAAAATGATTTTTTTATATAAAAGGGGTTTAAAGTTAGACGAGTACCATCATCACTGTGTATTTACCACGCTTGGGAGATATTCGACGAGATGATAGTCGTCACGTTTAGTTAGATAATTAACTCAAATCTGTTGTCTAAATTTTTAATTATATGACTGATTAATATCGGTCGTTCATTTATTAAAATGTAAAGAAAAGGACGAAGCATTATACATTCACACACTGAATATTTACAAAAATATTATGAAATTAAGAGAACTACAAATCTATTAAGACACACATGCAGGAAAGATCACAGGTTCAGGTAACACTCAGTCGTTAAAAGGAGTGGCTTGATAGCGTCAGTGTGTTCTCTCTTCGTGAGAGATTTAAAATATTTCATACAGTTTTATTATAGCGTTGCTGGCTCTTACAAACGCAATACGCAAAGTATTATGCCTTGTTTCGTGGTTCCGCCGAAGGGACTCTTCGGGGACAAGTCAAGCGGAACCATCGCTAAGAATTT
Source organism: Ixodes ricinus (assembly GCA_037355805.1). NCBI lineage: Eukaryota > Metazoa > Arthropoda > Arachnida > Ixodida > Ixodidae > Ixodes > Ixodes ricinus. The sequence goes on from JAZHYW010048721.1 coordinate 28,071, forward strand.
CAGTCAGGTGAAAAATGTGTCGCTCAACAAAATCAAAGGAGCAGCCAAAGAAATGTGTCAAAACCTCGAATTGACCAGCTTGGCAAAAAGGTTCAATTGAACAACAAGCTGAGCCTTAGTGTATTTTTCACTGCTAAGACGCTCAAAGTTGGATGTCCGCTCAGGGCCATCCTGACCAAGAGAGACTTGTGGCAGAGGGAAGTGGGAGGTTACTTAGTAGGCAGTTAGCACCCCTAGTCCTTAAGAACCCATTCTTGGTTCTGGCACTCTGAGGTGGTCGTACAGCATTATTTTTAAGTGTTGAATTTTTTTAAAAGGGCTAAGTGTTTTTTGACAAAAAACACTTCAGCCCTGATGTGTTATGAGACCCTCTCAGCCCTTCAAACTACTTTAGCCGATCAAACCCCTTCAGCCCTTCAATGCCCTTCAGCCGGTTAGACCCTCACGCTTTCAAATCCCTCAGCCCGTAAACCCTGTAAACGCCCAAATGACTGTGAACAATAGATCAAAAATGCAGTTTAAAACGTTATTGGAAATTTATTTGATTGATCTTTACATGCATGTTGTAACTGAAAACGACGATGAGAACCAACGTTTGTTCAAATTCAGGCGCAACCATCTGCAGACGAAAGCGATCAAACCAAATGGGGACAACCGAATTCTTCGTCGCTAAAAATATCTTTAAAGGTACTCACAATGCCGTTGGGTAAATTCCTGAGATGTACGGTAGTTCACCTAATAAAACCAAGCAGGTGCACTACACGGACACATAAACACTGTCAGTAGAAGGTTTAGCGAAATCCACGAACGCGCAACCAGCATCCGACGCCGTGTAGAAATCCTGAGCACAGTAATGGTGTCGTAACCGGCGTCTTTATTTCTCGCAGGATGCTTCGGAAGTTGCACGGATGAAGAGTCGCAACAAAGAACTGTGAGGCCATGATGCGCATACCCAGCTGCTAAAGAAGATAGATCTCACACATGGGACAGGAGGCCGACACTGAACGTCCGTTCGTTGTTGCGCATTTAGTTTGCGCTCGTTGACGGCAAAAAAAAACTGAGCGACCAGCTTCTGTAAAAGGCTTATACCCCTGTCAGACGGGCACCTAAAAGGAGCTTTGCGCCAAAGGACCCTTAGTGTCAATTTCATTTAAGCAGCGCCACACGGTAACTCAAATGGCATTTAGCGTAAAGGTCCATTTCCTGAACCCGAGTTCCCGCTACTCCTTTGCGGCTGCTAAAGGCGAACTCTCGTCAATAGAGGTCGAAATAGAGAAGAGAATCAAAATACAATATCGTACTGATGTCTAAAATCAATGTTTTTTTGTATTTCTAATATTGATAAAGGGCGTGTTTTACGCATATTCTCTACAGTCCTCGCTCTACCAAAAGTTTTCTGTACTCATGGCCCCAGCTATCCAGTGGATTTCGCTGTCCCGCTGCTCTCCCGCTCACATCGTCCGCTTCGGCACTTCGATTTTCCTCTCCACGATTTCCGTGACAACCAATGATCTCAACTTGTCGTGATTGCGTGAATTACATTCCATGCGAAAAGCTGACAGTGGCGTGGCTCGATAACAGGGTGCTCAATCCGTAATAATCCGCCTCAATGATTTTCCTAGGATACTTGAAAGGTAACGAAGACACTCTTTATAGACCCAGATATGTTTTTGCAACCATAGTTTTGTATTAAATTCTTTCATTGCCCGTTGGTAAGACAATACGTCGATCCGCTTTGCATGTCAAGTATATCATGCTTACGATTTCAGTGGTAGAGAACGTGCCAAAAAACATACTTTGCTTGATAGGAAATTCATTTACAGGCGTTCGTGCACTGTGAACAAAATGTTTGCGAGGAAAAACGTCGACAGAGCCACGAATGCAGTAATACGAGGCTTACCGCATTCTCAGAGTGACGAGGCTTATTGTATTGCACGTTGTCACACGACGCCGTCATGCCCAACATGGACGGCGGCGACAGAGTGTAGACAGACACTGAACGGACACCGATGAAGTTGCTGCTCGTAATGGAGTCTCGAAAGTAGTGAGTGGATTAAGCGCATTTGTCTTCCGTTTTGTTGTTGCGGTTTAAAAATTCAACTTTGAATCATCTTTGAAAAAAGAATTCAACTTTGAAAAGCCATCGAACCATCACACCATCAGGCTATCAATGTCCCAAAATACGACCGACCATCAAGAAAACTCCTCATGGTATTTATGATAGGGTTGTGCGCTTGCCGAAAATGTCGCAGAAAAGGACTCTGGTGTATGGTGACGATTTCCGGAGGATTCGGGTAGAATCTGAGGGCGCGACGCAGGCACTGCGATCGAATGAGCTCGCGCGGCGTTCCTTTCTAGGCGTAGGAGGTTCGGTGGGAGGTTCAGCGCGTAGAATATTCGGCCCTCGAACAAGCGACAGGGTTTTCGAATTTAGCAGAACGCGATATTTACAGAAACAAAAAGGTGCATCCCCGACCTGGCATCGTATCTCAGCCTTTTCCGTGGGAGCCAAGCACGATAACAATTTGGCCACGGACGCGCTTGCTCGGAGACGCGTGTGGCATTAATCCCCCCTTGAAAAAAGCATCATCTCGATGTGACGTGCAAGGAAACAAAACCGAGCAAAACAAACAAAAAATGGGAAAATACAGAGGCTAGTAAAACGCAGTCCTATCGAGCGTAGTACTGCTTCAGGCGCACGACGTGGAAGACTTCATGTCGTAGTAGGCAGCGTGATGATGTTATGCTCCGTCGGGTTTAGTTCAGATCTCCGAGTTGACGAAGTACCTTGTAAGGTCCGACGTACCGTTACAGGAGTTTCTCGCTGAGACCGCGACGGCGATTCGGTGTCCGCACCACAGAGTGTCTCCGGGCTGGAAGTGGACGTGTCGACGACGAAGGTTGTAGGGTCCATCATCAACACGTCGTTGGGCTTGAGTCCGGAGTCTCGAGAGCTGGCGGACTCCTGCCTGTTGGGTACCATTTTGGCGTCGTTGCATCTGTCGACAGTTGGTCCGCGGGGAAACATAGAGTACATCATCTCATTACTTTGCGACCATGAACCAGTTAAAATGGTGTCACCCCGGTGGTCTCTTGAACGGCCGTGTTGTACGTATACGTGACGTAAGATAACACTTCGTTTCACGTCTTGTGCTCTACACCGAAGTACGTGGAGATCATGTTGGCGATGGTCTTGTTGAGTAGAGGTCTACAGGTTGTAAGCCGTGGTGCGACGACGCCTGGTGTGGCTGGGACGAAAAATTTCTTGCGTCAGCTGCGCCATAAAGGGCGACCCGCGGTCTGTAATTAAAACCTAGGAAGCGTGTGCCTAAAGACGATGGACTCGATGAAAAACGTCACGACTTCAACCGCAGTTCCCGATAGAAGGCTTTGGTTTCGGCGTATTGTGTAAAATATTACGTGGCGGTGATTATCCACTGGTTCTCTTACAACGATGGTGGGACCATTCCAAGCAAGTCCATTCCGATCTCTTGAAACGGGAAAGTTGGCGGTGGCATCGGCTGAAGAAGTGCCGATAGCTTCGTTGGTGGTTTCTTGCGTCGTTGGCATTCGCGGCATGATCGAGTGTAGAGATGAGCGGTCTTCCGCAGTTTGGAACAGCAGGTATTTTTTACGAAATCTGGAAATTGTCCTGTTGTATCCCAGGTGCCTCGCCGTCGGGTCGTCATGATATTCTTGGAAGATTTTTTCTCGAATGCTGTAAGGAATAACCAACAGCCACGCCTTGTTCTTGTCGCCGATGTTCTTCTTGCACATCATCCCTTGTCGAATGGAAAAGACGGGCAGGATTCGTAGTAAGCTTGGGGGAAAATACTCCCTTGTCCCTCTAGGAGTTAGGTGCTCGATAAGTGCTCGTACTTCATTTTCGTCTGGTTGGAGTGCTCTTTGTCACTGACATCCAGATCGCCGAGGAAACGCACATCGTCGTCGTCTTCAGTGCCGGCAGGACAGTTCTCGGCGGGGGCCCTTGATAGGCAACTGGCGTCATTGCGCTTCCGGCCGGACTTGTACACCACTTTCATGTCGAACTCCTCCAGTCGTAGGCTCCACCGGGTGAAGCGTCGGGAGGGGTCCTTCAGATTAGCGAGCCTCTCCACGTTAGGCAGCGTCCGACTTGGCGGCAGAGGATGACTCGCTCTGCCCCTCCTGTCTTTGTACTAGTGCTGCGCCAAGTCCGGTGTTATTGGTGGGCGTTTGGATCTCTGTTTCAGCGAACTGGTCGAATTGCCAGAAATCGGGGCGTCTGGAGTCTTCGTCTGAGCTCATCGAATGACCACTGGTGTTATTTTGTCTACTAAACCTTTCCTTCGAGAGGTGCGTCAGCAGTGCGGACAGTTTTGCGAAGTCCCGAACAAACCGCCTGTATTGATATAAACTCCGAGAAATCTTCTCACGCCCTTCTTCTCAGATGGCCGTGTGAACGCAGCTTTGGCGCACGTCTTCGGGATCAGGGCGAACACGTTTCTTGTTCACGACGTGTCCAAGTAGCTTTAGTTCACTATAAGCGAACCGACACTTTGTAGGCTTGAGTGGCAGGCCGGTGGTCTTGATGGCTTGAAGTACGGCACAAAAGTAGTTTCAGGTGTTCGTCGAAATCCCGTGAAAATACTATGACATCGTCTGAGGTAGACGAGTTATCTTTGACATTTCACACCTGCCAGCACGATGTCCTTGACTCGCAGGAAGTGTGCTGGTGCTGTACAAAGTTCGAACGGCGTCCTTTGAACTCGTACAGTCCGTCGAGACTGACGAAGGCAATTTTCGCAATCGCGTTCATCGACTTCAGTCTGCTATTACATCGACAAAAATATCTGGAGTGGCCGTAGAGGTGTAGCTCAAAGTCGCTTCTTTTTGCGTCGTCGTGTTGATGAGAACTTCGGGTTGGACCGACCGTTGGACTTCCTCACGCAAAAGCTCGGCGATAGAGAGGGTTGCTGGACGCCTAGCGGCTGACAGCAACCTTTTTTGTTCCTCCCCGACGACGTCTCCGGATACTTTCATGCGATGTCCGGGGTAACAGGGGCGATTTTGCCGCTAAACAGTGTGGATGCAGCGACGCCTGGATGTCGCTGGTAATGAGAAGGGCGCGCTTGGAAAGCGCTCTCCATGTTCGTTGCTTTAGTGATGAAGGCTTCGACGGTCGACGGCGGGTTGCGAGCGAGGGTTCCAAAGATATACTCTCCTCACGTTGCGGATGAGGATCCGCAGCTTCTTGCCGTCTGTTGCTTGTGGGTCGGAGCGGCTGCTCAGCCGCAAGACGTCTTCAACGAAGCTCGTGGCTGTTTTGTTGAGGCCATGGGTTCGTATTTGAAGAAGGTCATCTGCCTTCCCCGTTCGGTGTGGAGTGGTGAACGTCTGCAGCAACTAACTCCTGCAGATATCCCACGATGTTAACGTTGGCTCGGGGTTATCGAGCCAGCGCTTAGCGGTGCCCTCTAATGCAAAGTAGAAGCTCTTCAGGCGCTGTTCTTGTGTCCTGTTGTTGTGTCGCGCCAGTTTGTCCTACTGGTTGAGCCAGTCTAACGTCGTCGTCAATCTTACCGTAAAACGGTGCCTGTGAGCGAGGCGCAAAGGACAGGTAAATGACGGAAAGGCGAGCTGGTGCCTACGGCGACTCGTACTCCATCGGCGGCGTCTTTGTCTTCATCGGCTGCTCTGACAGTTGACCGAACTTGGAAGGCTGGCCTTGGTTGCGGCGGCTGGCGGCTGGCTCGGGGTTTCCGGTTGGTCGATGGGGCTTACTTTTCCGGTACTTCGAAAAAGATCAAGCCCTTCAAATCTTCTGAGGGGTATGTTTCACTGGCATAAAATACGATACCGCAGCACCTTCACCAAAATGTCACGAATGACCAATTATGAGGCGGCGACTAACTGGAGATACGGAACGTTGAATGGGGCGAACTTGTGCCCTTAGCAAAATCGAAGAATATTAGCGTCACAGACGTCTATCTCGGCGAAACTGCAGCTCACCAGACGGACTTCCTTATGTACACGCACGGGTGTTCTGGAGCAATCGGCTTAGAAGGTTCCGCACGTAGAGCATTCGGACCTCGAACAAGCAACAGGGTTCCGAATTTTACAGCGGACTCCGACATTTAGCGAAACAACAAAAAAGGTGCATCCGCGATCAGGCATCGAACCTCGGCCCTTCGCGTGGGAGCCAAGCCACTGGCCACGGGCGCACTTGCTCGGAGACGCGCGTGGCAATATGTAATGTAAACTGCGCCCCCGTGTCGCCTTGTAATGTGCCGCCGCAGACTGTCGCTGCTAAGCGGCGTGGACGAGGGGGGCCTGATGGGCCGAGGATGCGCCCCACTCATACGCCCCGCCGTCCCCCACTGCACCTCCGAAAATGGCGACCTCGCCAACGTCGTCGGCGAGAGCCATCTTCTTATCGCAAAAGACAAAAAACGCGAGCGAAAGTGTCGTTGTCGTCTCCTGCTTGTGAAAAAGCGGTACGCTCAAATAGGCCAATCGGGTCCTGGATTTGTTCCACGCTTTTACTCCGCGAGCAAACGGCAATGATGCACACACAGATAAGGCCTGCGGGCCGGTGTTTGAAGACCCCTGACGTAGAGGATTGGCCTGCGTGAAGCTAAAACAGCTTTGGTTTTCCGTAATGACACTTGAATTTCTTTGTGTTTCAAGAGCAGAACTATTCACAGAACACTGCTACTGCCTAAGTAAACCACGCTACTAATTTTTTCAATAAAAGTTATATTATGACAAATTAATTACTGCAAAAACGCACTGGAAATAAAAACAAACATAAAACAAATAACTTTTTTTTTATATAGAGGCTCTTCTCACGTTGCGGCAAAAGGTAAGACTATGATTTTCATCCGGAAGTGGATTTGGCTACCTTACTTTTCCCTCCACCACGACTCGAATGAATGGCCAAAGAGGAGAGGTAGCGCATTTTTGCTTTCGGGCAGTAGTCGCAGTTAGAGCTTTCGCCGGTTGGTGTCGCTTTTATCTAGAAAGGTCATCGCAATCATAATATTCCGTTTTCGTTGGTTTCTGTAAGGAGGCCTAATCAAGGTTGCCCATAATGGCGTTTCACTAACGTGATCAATCTTCCTGTTTTCGGAGAAGTAAAGCGCGTGTATAATAGCATAAATTATTAATTGAACCGGAACTGCAGGCATAAAGGAACCCTCATCCCTTCCGCAATCTTTTTAAAGGGGAGTTCTGGCTGTTTTTGAACTAACCAAGTGGAACACATACTCGGAATACGAATGCTTTGGGCAAATAAAGGTCGCCAAAACCGACATTGAAACTTTCCCGCGCCTCCAGTAGGTGACATCACATGTATAATAATAATAATAATAATAATAATAATAATAATAAATAATAAAACTGAATAAAATAATATTAATATTATTATTATTATTATTATTAATACGCTATGTATAACTTGCAAGTCATTCAGGCATCCTAACATAAACGGCAATTTTAGCATTTTTGTTTTCGTTCGCGTGTGTTTGGCCAACATTCATTTCTCACCGTCAGACTTCCTGTAAACCGCCGAGAACAGCAATGCGCGCATATGGCCCAATACTACAACATCTGATGTCACATTTTCAACGTTGCCTCTCATACCACAAATTTATAACTTCAATAACTTCGCGAGAAAAAAAAATATTGTGACTTGCAGTGTGTGCTACTATAGTCGATGACAGGTCAAAAATAAATTGGAAGCTTTGAATGGAATATGGACCTTTAAACTGCTATTTACTTTGTGTTTTCAAATTGCTTCCCGAGGCGCTAGTCTCGTCAAACGAAAAGTTAGGGCCAAAGTTTGCGGAGCGCGCCGATTGCAATTTTGCGGAAGTGGCGTCACGGTTTTGTAGCAAGTATCCAATTGACGCGCTCCGAAAACTCCAGCTCCAACAGTGCTTGTCGATTCTAGAAGTTTCTGTCTGTATAAAATTCTGAACACGTATATTACCGTCGTTTTTCGTTCGTATTGTTTGTCCTTTGTCAAATCACCAGCGTACGTGCTACACCTGCGAATGGCCAGACCTGTGCTACATAACCCTGATCGGCCCATAAACTATTATTAAGCAGGCAAACAAGCTAATGGCGCGTGCGAGAGAGCAACATCTGAAGTGAACTGAAATGATGCTTACTTAAAGTCTACAGACACTCCAAACTGCGTCGAGCCTTGTTTGTTGCTTTCGGCGAATTCTGTAAACCATTTGAAGGGCGCTGGCGACATGTCGTAGAAGGTGCCCCTTCCTGTGGCGTAGAGGGAGTCGAAGAAGATGAAGTCGCACACTCCGTCCTTTGGACCAACCGTCGTGGCCTCTGTCCTCGGGCCAAGCACGCAAATGACGGGCTTTCTGGCCATCGGCTTTTCTGCACGAAAAGACGGAGATATTTCTTTAGCCCGCTTCCCAGTCAACCACATTTCCTAGCTTAGGCCGGAGGGCCAGAGCAAAACGTTCGTAAACCAGAAAATTCTGAAACAGTACCTTAAATGTCGCGCGCTTTTTCTTTTTTGCTAACGTTAAAGGGATACAGAATCGAAACTTGAAATATAGAGAAACATCAAGAAATGAGTTCAATATGATCAGCTAAGCCTGTAATGAATAATCGCACGGTCGTATTTTGAGCAGATGGCTAAATTTTTGGTTCTAAATGCCGGGATTTGGGCGAGCGCTTCAAAATCAGCCATCGAAGAGCGCGATGCATCTCGGGAGATCCGGCAGACGTCTTGACGTCATCATGCCTCGGAGGACCAAGCGTGCCGTAGTGACGAGTTTTGCCACTTGGAGGCGTCAACGCGTTACAATCTCGCTTTGTCGAAGTACCCAAGGGCTGTAGATTTCGCGGAGCCGGCAGAGCGGCAGAGCGCAGAGCCGCAGAGGTGTCAGAGCTGCCTCAGCTGCCTTGAGTGTGCGATGGCGGGTCAACATGACGAGAGTGGTGGCAGCGGCAGTGGGTACGATGACATTAGCGAAGACGAAGACGTCAACAGTAGTGATGGGACGAATCACCGGACATTCGGATTCGGACAGATTCGGAAATTTCCGAACTTCCCGCGACGAATATTCGGCAGATTCGGAGATTCGTCAGGTTCGTCGCTGGTTGCAGACGGCAGCGTGAACCTTGTCGTAAACCTCGCGAATGCGGTCAGTTGTGTTTGTTCTTAGGTACTGTTACTGCATATAACCAGATTTCGTCTCGTTTACTTCAAGGTATGGTATGTACTGTACTGTCATTCTATACCCTGGCACGCGCCCAGGTCCAGCTGAGCTGATCGGTGTGGTTGGAGTAGGCCTAACCAATGCAGGGTCTCAGTTTCTGCGCGGTTTCGCGGTGATCGGTAAAATAAAATGTAGCGAAATGCTGTGTATTATTCATAATGTGGCGCAGCGCGCAATAAATATATTCAGGCAAGGAAATGATTCGTCTCCTTCTACAGAGCTGCGTAAGACGCGAGAGCGATGAAAAGTGTTGCTAGTCCCAACTTCGACCGCGTACCGGCACCGGCGAAGAAAAACGTCGCAGTGTCGTTTCTCCGTTCTCGGCAGCAAGTTTTCTATACGTGAACTTTATTTGATGAAAAAGAAGCAACACAGGGGTGTCCAACGCAACTTTATTGTTCAGAAACAAACACTAACTAATTCAGACATAATTAACTAGAAAGGTACAAATGCAGTACAGGAGACTGTGATAGTACGGCGCAAGGAGTTTTAGATTGTTTCCCGTGTTCCGACAACAATACCGCAGTGGACACACGTTGAAGATAATCGAATCGAACATACTCACTTCTGTGGGGTGTGCTACTGGTGCTATTTTGACCGTAATTATGGGCACGAAATGTCCTTCTGCCGAACAGCACGTACAGTACGGCATCGATCTCTTGCCGGGGGGGGGGGAGGGGGCTGCTGCGAACCTTGGGCGAGCACGGTCGACGTCTCCGGTCTCCGGGAACCCCGAAGTACGAGAACGTGATCTTCGCGTAAACATCACCTCGCTCCGTCGAGCCGCTGCAGCGGCTGCACGTCCGCCGAATCCCGCCGGGCTGGGGCGGCCACGCCAAGCCTGACGATATCCACGAGGAACTTATCACGCTTGTGTTTCGCCGCAAGGGCAGCCGCAGTGGTCACTGCCATGACCCCGCCGACAACGCCGGAGGTTCCTCGTGCCCAAGAAAGTCTCTTCAACCCGCCTGCCCCACAACCGACTGTCGCCGAACCGCCCGGGCGATGAAAACATGCGCTTGTATTTCCACGTGCACCAAGCATGCCTATTTTGGTCGTAATCCGGAACCGAAACCAATTTTCCCGCGACGTCTGGTTACCGTTCTCGACAAACATCCGAAATCTTATAAACAAAGCGGAACATTTCATTCATTACTATGATATTATATTAAAACAATATTTTGTGCACTTTGTAGAATTTAGTGAATTTAATATCAACGAAAAGTTGAAACAGACATAAACGTGATCTGGCAACCATGGCAACGCTCCGAATTTTTCCGAACTTTTCCGAATCTCTTGAGATTCGGCTACTGTTCCGAATCTTTACGAATCTTCAGATTCGGCTCCGAATCTCGCTTCGGATAAAGATTCGTCCCATCACTAGTCAACAGATCGCTAGTGGCTATTGTGGGCGAAAAGCGATTCGGCTTGGAGCCGTATTTGTATGATCCTTCTGCATCGTCGACTTCTTCACGACAAAGACACGCGCACCAAGCCTGGGAACAACCGAAGCGTCAACGAGCCATGCGCACGCGTTTGCGCGTCGCGCGAGAGCTGAAACCACGGTGGCTCACTTCGTTTTGGCTCTTTCCACCAAGACGCCTCGGGATTGCGTTCAGGCCTAGGCAATCTATACCAGTGAGTGGACATACCGCTGTGGCGCTGCTTTCAGAGGCATGTTGTCGTCACGACATTCCAGTGAAGCTTCATAACCAACTACCAGGTGGTTTTTGATTATCGTTTAATTCACTTTAAAATATGTTTTCTTGCGTTTTCTAGCGCAATATTTATGTTTCTGTGGTTCTACTGCTACCTGCGTCGTGTTGAAACAAAGAAATGAGCTCCAGAATTTGGTTTCCGTAGCGGTTTAATAACTTTGAGCAACGTATGCGCCGTCAAAGCTGCTAACCCTAAAGGGCGCTGAGACTCGTCGAGCTTCGTTTGTCAGCTATCCTTTTTGCGATCATGGGGTTAATAAAACTTAAATTTAATTGAAGTAAAACTCACAAATTACTGCAAGACGCACTTCCCACCATCGTGCCAAAACTACCAATAAAGCATATGCCGAAAGTAGCACCATAGCAGATTCAGGCATCTATAAAGAGGATTTCCATCATTAA
>JAZHYW010048724.1:0-28060 GCA_037355805.1 Ixodes ricinus
ACAAAAAGCACATTCCGCGCACCGCGCACCGGAATCGAACCTGGATCCTCCGCGCGACAGCGAAGCACGGTAACCATTCGGCCACGCACGCATTTCTTTTTTCTTGATTTAGCACGTATTTAAAAGTTTGCACTAAAACCAACTACCCGATCTTTTCGGACAGCTGAACATTTGAAAGTATTTTATCTTACACAGACTCTCTAACGTATCTGCCCACCCCGGCAGTGTCTGGCTGTACTTATATACACTCTTGACTTGTGTAATCAACTCAATGAAAAACAGGCGTGCATGATTTTGGGGCTGCTCAGCATGCCTCACAGACATACAAGACCTCAAAAAAATCAAGAGCGAAAGAATCATAAAGATGTCATATGGAACAACAGAATAAGGCTAAGCAGGAATGAATCGTAATGTATACGGCATTATTAATAATTTCTTTTTTAAGGTTCTTTTCAAAACGTCCCATAAAGAAATTCGACTCCCCAGCAGTACAGGAAGGCATGCTAAATTGTTGAGGGTTCCTTACACAGTGGGCAATTGACTGCGTCAGGCACGATTAAACTCATTTTTCCAAGCCACAGCTTCACAGGCAAAGTCTCGCTGTGCAAGCGAAAGAAAAACGACTTTGCTGCTGGAGGTATGGCTATTTTCATAACACGATCCAAGACGTCCTGTCCTGGTTTTTCTTCGAAAGAGTTTCGATACAGCATTACAGGAAAAAGGTTGTCAACCAGGTCGCGATACAGCTCTCTTCGGGTGACCGAAGTCAAATATTCGTAAGAATACCTTACACATAAAAACTTAAAAGCTTCAATAACCTCTTTGACAAATCGAACTATCTTTGCAGGGCGGCCGATGTCCGACGATACAATGGAAGACGGGATGAAGCTTGTTAGCCTTGTTTGAAATCTAACCTGCAGAAACGGGTGCCTTTTGTCTCATAAATAAAGCAAACGTGAACAAAGTTGACGTATAAACAGGTGTGATAACCCCAGTCGTCCTTTGGAAGGACGCAGAAAATGATTATCTCTTCGCATCAGCTCCCTTGTGCTCTTCCAAATAAACAGAGCAAACACCCTATGCATGTTGTGAATGCAGCTGAGCGTTCAGTATAATAGCTGTAACACGTACTAAAGTGTTGCGATCAAAGATATATTACACACTCTGGCTCTTGTAAAAACTGACGTGTTGCGACCACCTTATTTACCCGTACGTTCTTTAAATCTTTAGTAATATCATCCCAATATGGCGTGCTTTTCTTCAAGTGATCGAGCGGAGCTCAAGGTACTTGTTTAGAGAACCGCTCCATTGAATGCCCTCATAAAAAGTCGGCGTTGTGGGCCAGTCTCCGAACCATACGCTAAGACACTTTCTACTTGTTGATCTTGGCCCCTGTCAAATCACAGAACTTTTTATATAACTCAAAACCCTTAGTGGCACTGCTTTTGTTTTGCAAAAACACAGAAATATCGTCGGCGTATGCTAAAACTTTACTTCTGCACTACCCATCGTAAACCCCTCTGCATGCATGTTCTCTATAATGCTCAAACATGGCGGCTCAAGGTAAAATCTAAACAACAATGGTGTTATGGGGCACCCCTGCCGCACAAAAGAACATACATTTATCTTTTCAGTAACGGAATTATTTATAACCAATCGTGTGGTGCATCCAGTGCACGCCATCTTAACGCCTTCACAAATGACTTCCCAACATTAGCTTTAGATAAAATATGCCATACTGTACCATGACACACTCTCTCAAAAGCCTTCTCCAGATCAATTTGTATCATTGACAACCTGACTTTCCTCGGAACTGGCACTTTCGATAATGGTTCTAGCTACATGAATGTTTGTCTGGATAGTTCTGCCTTCCCACAGCTCTGGTGTTCCCCCCCCCTCCCCAGATCATTCACTACGTGTTGAATTCGTCTCGACAAAATCCTTCAAAATATTCTATAATCAACGTTACTCAACGCTATCGGGTGGTAGCCCGACGGCTGTCGTATCTTAAGAGTGTCATTTGATTTCGGTATTAGTATCGTGTGCGACTGTAAGAATGAAGGTGGTAACGCCTGGAGTTCGTAAGGTTCTGGCACAGCTTTAAGGTAAAAAGAACAAAGCTGGGCGCGGAAGTGCTGATAGAACTCCGTGCATAGACCGTCACGACCAAGCTTTTTGTAGGCGGCCAGTTCCTTGATAGCCCTATCGATCTCGGTCGGTGTGATGGGTTCTTCTAACCACTCTCGGTTCTTGCGAGAGCACCGGTGCTGTCCGGAGCAGATCATTGATGGCCGTCATGTACTTGGGCATGTCCTTGCCTCCAAACAGTTCGACATAGTAGGCGACAAACACTTTTTTAATGTCGTCTTAGTCAAAGCTGACAACACCGTTTTGGTCCACAAACTTTACTTCCTTGCAAGCCAACTTCCGTTCGTCAGCCAGCGCACGCTTTGTTGGCTCTTCCCCAGAAGAAACTTTTCAGCCCTCGCCCTCACAACCACTCCATGATACCGTTTATCTTGAAAGATCTGAAGTTTCGCCTGTTACTTCAGTATCTTTGTACCCAGTCCACCAGGATTACCGTTCTCGTCTTTGAACAGGTTGTGCCAGTGTTGCTGCATTATTTTCTTCCTTCCTTGAATTAAAGTTTAAAATGAGACGACCTTTTTATTGCTTATTGCTCTCACTTGTTGCTTAAAGCCTCCCATTTTTTATGTAACTCAAGCCCCTACTCGCAGTTATTTTGTTTAAAATGCTTATAACTTCTTTTGTAAACATTTAATATTTTTGCAGGGTGACATTATGTTTCCAGAGTTGCCAATTAAACTTACACCTTGAATTTTTCTTCTTCCCCACCATCGCAGTTACTAGACAATGATCACTGAAAGGAAGCGGTTTGACAGAGTATCCCATGGAGTATGGGGCAATGTCTGTAAACACATAGATCCTGTCTAAACGTGCATGTGAGCACAACTGATAGTGTGTGAAACGTAATTCCTTTTTGCGTATTAAGTATCATCTGCGACGTCTTCTAAGTCGTTATCATCCATTATTATTTGCAAAAGCTGCTCGCTCCTGTCGTTAAGCAGATTAGCTGAAGACCTATCTTGTAGCCTACTTACACAGTTGAAATCGCCTAAGAGAACAACTATCTGTCAGAATTATTTTACTGTTCTACTTGTCGAAAGTACGTTTCCCTGTCATTAATTCTATTTGTCAGCGTAAACGCATTCAGCCATACACGCGCTCGCTCGGCGACCGCGTGGCAATATGGAGTTGCTGAGTTGTGGGTTCATACGTTTACCGAAGTTTAGGAGGGTGGAAAATAATCATCTCCGATTTTCTCGAACAGCTAATAGATGTTGTTTTTGCCCCAAATTAATTTTTAAAAAAATACAGAAAGAAAAATGCATATTTTTTTAGAAAATGGAATGAATCAATTTTATCATAACGATCTTAAAATTACTGCGGATGTGTTGTGCATTAGTATGCATGCTGCTATTTTTTTAATTAGTGAATTAATGAAGCGATTCTATACACCGCAACATATATTGCGCGTCTCTGCGCATATTGTAAAACCATTTGACTTCCACGATCATCATGTGATGAGGAGCATTAAGCACATATTGAGCATCAGAAGTTTGCTGGGGCCTCATACGCATTAATTTTTCTATGATGTCAAATCATGTAAAAGAAGATGCCATTAATTATAAGCATTTATATAATACTCTTGTTAAATGACCTCCTTTTCTATATCGAAGGTTGACTGTGAAACCCGTCCACGGGCAAGAGACACTCTACACTGTTTTTTTTATTTTGTTTACCGCTACTAAAGGGTTAGCAACGAACAGCCTACAAAATCCATAGCAGCTACTTTTTTTAGAAAACTTCAAATACAGGTAGACGATTTACACTGAAAAACCTGTTTTTTGTTGCAATCCTTCTATTTCCTTTCTAAGCAGATACGCACACTATAATTAATGAAGAAACATAATGAGCAATAACAACAAAACAAGCAAACAAAACAGTGGAAGTACAGCTAAAACTCCCAAGTGTGAAACATCGTCTCGTCCTGGCACACGCGTTTACTGCTCGTTGCCGTACCAAAATAACAAAGTTACATTTTTGTCTTGGTTTGTCGCTGCAAAACTAAAATAAAATCCGTTTTAATGACCGGTAATATAACTTATCGGTGGGCGCACTGAATGCCAGGACTGTTTGCAGATGCACCGGGGACATACCGTTTCTGGAGCATGTATTCTTTTTTCTGATCTCCAGGCGCTCAGGAGTTAATCGTGCGCATTTCCAGTCATTTCCTGGTAGGTTTGATTTAAAACGCGCATAAATAACCACCGTAAAAAAATAATCTAACTTTGCGGATTGCAGTTGCTGGTCTTTCCTCCTTTTTTTCTCTTCTTTCACTTTCCTTTCTTTCTTGTCTTCTTTGAGTTTCACTCAATCCGGACGGCTGACGGTGGAAGACAGAACACTTTTTACGACGCTGTATTTTATCAAATTTTAAATAAATTTACTGTGTTCGCTTCTTCAGGATTTTTTTATCTCGACGTGAGAATATTTCTTACTTTTGCCATGGCCGTTTATTTCTGCTTTTACGCGAACCTAGAGCACAGTGAGAATTGCGACGCACTGCAGAACAGTTCGCTTCGGATTGTGCTAAAATTATCCTATGGGCAGAAACGAAGACAGGGTTGAAGTTTTTCTTATCGTTACAGCGTACTTCATGTTTTTTTTTCGCTACTCTTTGGAGTTAGAAAGTTCAGACACTTTAAACTAAAACGCCTTTATTTTTCTATCGAATTACTTATTGAGACAAACAATTTGGAGAATTTATACAATCACACCATCAGCGCATGTTTCCTCGCTTTGACTTCTTTAATGGATTATGTGCAATTTCATCGTTAACTGACTAATGTAAATGTGTGTGCACTACAAAATGTTTACATTAAAATTACCAGAAAAAACTACCTGCTAACTCTGTTTCCTGAAAAAAAAAACGAATAAATTTGCAAAATTCGTTACCTTCTTCATTTTTTACACTCCTACTAACTAGCTGAGTTACAGTCTGTTTAATAACATGTGTTAATGTTTTGTAGACATTTTTCTTAAATAAATGCCCAATTTATCTTTTTTTTGCATAATGCCCACTCGGTTTCTCAAGAAAAAAACATAATGATGACGACATTGATATGCATAAGTGTGCGCAAAAATCCTGCATAGGGGTCTCCTCGGAGAGAAAGCAAACCAAAAATAAGAGGAACGTGTCCAGTCCAGTGATTTTTGGTAATCTTTTTTATCGCCTCTTTATCTAAAGTTCAATCTGTCGTACCCAACTCGGGGGCGGTTCTCCCTTCTCCGATCGGAGCCTTACGGACCGGCTTCGGACCAACGCATCCATTGTGCCAATACATCCATCGAGAAATTAAGTCCGATTTCTTGCTATTACATCCATCGTACCAGTACATCCATGGTGCAAGGCTACATGCATAGTGCCATTACCATTCATTTTCGGCTAGTTCATCCGACGTGTCATTACATTCATCAAGACATTACATCCACTGCGCCATCAAGACCATTGAGCAACTTCGTCCAAAAGCGTCTTATCGCATCCATCGTGCCGTTACATCCATCGTCCACATCACATCCATCGAACGGCTTTGTCCAAAAACGTGCCAATGTATCCATCAAACACGCAGGTCTATTTCTTCGTTTAACTATGCGGTATAATTTAATCGAAGCTGTTTCCCCGAATGCCGTTTGATTGATTGTCATGTCATCAAACGCCGTTTCATCGAACGTAAATAGTTTCTTCTCGGATGGTTTTTCGATTTAGGATTTTTATATTTCTCAACGTCTAATTGACAGCCATATCTTAAAAGCCGGTTTCAGCACCAGACACGTATTGTTAAATAGTTCACATTACTTGAGTAGTTATACGCTAAATTAAATATACAAAAGCGAGTAAAGAGACCTTTTGTGCGCAGTGCACCTTTTACGGCCTTCGGCGTCTTCAAAGTCGAACGCGCACTCTCGGCTCGTTGTTTGTTGTTTCCACACTGTTCAAACTGTAATTACTGCTTTTTTCACCATCAAAATTAACTAAATTTCCACACATTTAATGTAGAATTAGGACGACACATATAATTATACTTTTTACTTCGCTTTGAGAAAAATCATGATAGATCATGTCATACAATGTTTTTGCAAGGGTTGACTAAGATGCGTGTCGAGCTACACAATGTAGTTTTTTTCCCTGTCTACGTCTCCAAACTGGAGTCAATAAAGATAAATTGAAAATTAAATTGAAACAAGAAAAATAATCTGAAGGCCTATGGAATTTAATTTTGATACACTAATATTCTGGGGCTTACCGTTTTTTCCATGGGGCTCCCGAACCAATAAGAACGTGAGTAATGAAAAAAGCACCATAGCCGACCATCTTGGCTTCTATGAATGTACTAGCAACGATGGATGTAATGGCACGCTAGGTGTCATAATAAAAAAGACGAGCAATTACATCCACCGAGTAACTACGTCCATCGCGTAACTGCATCCAACGACCAACTACATCCATCGATGAACGTAATGGCTCGGTGGATGTACTGGCTCGATGGATGTGTTAACACGCAATCTTACGGACCTTCTCAAAGTTCCCAAGGTCAGAGGTCACACTGTCAGGCAACAAAACAACACAATACGCCTCGCTATCTAAAGTTCACTCTGTTCGACCCGAGGCCGGGGCGGTCCTCCCTTCTCCAACTGGACGCTTACGAACATTCTCATAGTCCCCATGGTCAGTGTGCAGGGTTACCAGGTTGGGCTATTAATAGCAAGATGGGATATTTAGTAAAGCATTTGGCGTTGAAATAAGGCGGTTGACTATGTGGCTATTTTTGGGCTATTTCAAATCCTAACGCGGCTATTTCTTTTTGTTTTGTTTTGTTTTGCTTGGTTAGAGGAGATGTGTAAAAGATACTTCAGCATGCGCACAAAGCGACAGTCCACTTTTTCCGGATTCCAGCTTTTAGGAATTATTTGTGTGAAGATGCGTCAGCGTGGCGCCAGATCCTATTAAATCCAGTGTGCTACCGTCCTAGATTCAGCTCCAAAGACATCGCTTTTGTATTTATTGTGGCTTATCTTATGCTCCCAAGTTCTTTCTCCTTCCTACTGGCGTCTCTTATCTCCTTGAGTTTCCCACTATCCTCGTACAGGAGGCACCCTTCTGAGGAAAAAGGATACTAAAGGCCACTCAAGACATCCAGCAGAGTTTGATGCCTTCCGATAACGCGTGATGTATCGGCAATAACAAAGGAGATTGTTTTGTTTGCGAAGCATAGACGCTTCTAAAGCACAATGAGCCATAACGAAAGACAACAGATTTATAAGAATGAATAATCTAAACAAGACCAAGTTACAAGCGCAGGAGCAGCCATGTTTCGGTTGTTACCCAGCTTGCCATCGCGCTCCTGACAATGTCCAAATCTAAGGGCGCCATGGAAAGAGTATTCAGTCATGTGTCCCTCACAAAGTCAGATCTAAAAAAACAGGATGTCCCTCCGAACTCTTAAAAGCATTCTCTATGTAAAGTGTGCTTTCGCTTGGAAAGAACGAGTGATGTAAGGACATCAACCCTAGTACAGATTGTTTTGCCCGTTTTAACACGAAAATCACGTATGAAGCCTGTCAACTACAGCATATGTGTGACTGTAAAAACGCGTGTGGAACATTTTGGTACATTTTGTGTTTGAAATACAAGCTTTTAGTACATTTTAAGATGTTGTATATCTTGAAAACTGCTCCTAACCCTAGATATGCAGACGCCGTGCCTTTGCCTTGAGAACGTACATTCGAGCGCACGATATTTTTGTCTCTGCAGATATTTTAATTATGACTACATTTGGGCTATATAAATCTCTTGCATTTGGCTACTTTTGGGCTACACCTTCTGGCATTTGGCGGCTTGAGCTAGAACCTACCTGGCAGCCCTGTCAGTGGGGTGGGTCTAGAGAACTCGTCACAAGCCAACTCGTCACAGCCACTGCGTTGCTGTGCTTTTCTTTGTGTTTTATTTCCGAGGCGAGTTTGCTTTGAGCTTGAGCACCCCGCCGGCTTCCGTGGCGAAGCACCTTTGTTGCTGCGCTTTTTCGCCAGTGGGACTTTAGATGCCGTTTCGCCTCAGCCAATGGTAGCTTAGGTGCCGTTTTTTGATGGTACAGACAACGCCGGCTTTGCTTCATGGGACAGTTAACGCTTTCGCATTAAAAACAACAACAACAAGACCGATACACTAAGATTACATTAATAGACACTCTTGAAGACTGCACACCATGTAGTAGCTGCCAATTCAATCACCAGAGTCCACTATTGTTTGTGAACGTTTTGTTAGCACACATTGGACTCGAGTGCTCTTCGAGCGTTCAGCGTGAGCTCGGATTTAGTCACACGCTTCCTGTCTAAGCTATGGCGACCGCAAATATAGCTTATTAAGTTTTTAAAGGGTCTATTTTACACTCACACACATTAAGAACGTGCACTTTTATTGTAGCTGGCGAATGTACTGTAATTTAAAATTAAAATGTGAAGTATGCTCTTAAGGTACGTTTAGATTGAATTTTGGTTTAAGGGGTGCTGCGGCCGCGGACCTATTCCGGCCGCTGGAGAGTACTACATTCAAGATGTATTTTAGCAAATTATGAGTAAACTAGAAATGAAATTTATCTTTTACTTTTTCGAATCTCTGCTTTTTTGAAGTCGCTCAAAATCTTGCCCGAGTAGATCAAAGTTACTCCTGTGGACCACATTATCCGAGCACACCGACAAAGGAACATTGGACGCGAGTATGTTCTTGCATGCTAAAGAATATTTACACCTTCAAGGGTGTAAATCACGCTGTCTCTAGGGCTAGCAGAGTAAGGGTGATAAGTCACACCCTATAGATGTTGATGAACTGCCTTAACTACGATAGTGGCAATCATAGCAGCTACTTAGTGATATTTTTTTACGAGCAATCAGTTTCCAACCACTAGTTGTCACATGCACAAGAAAAGGCGCATAAAGACGCATTGAATCACGCACAAGAGAGGAATCAGGATTCTGGTGTGAGCCACCGCGCCTTTTATACTGGACATTTTAAATACGCTGATTCTCAGGTGACAGTCTTTACAGTTCCCAGAAAGTACAGAATTTGCCGTTTTTTTCTCTTCAATATTTTACATAGACTCATTTTAGATCTAAGTTCAGGGATTGTTTCTATTAGAAATATATTCATACAAGCAATGATCATTTGACAGTGTCGCACCACCACTTCTGCTAAAGCTACGTGAAGCTGCAGGTGTCATTGCAACGAACCCTCTTCAAAAACCGTGTTCCACTATTCTCTGCACTGAGTACGCTTTTCAACACCCTTATTGCACCGTTTAAAAATAAAGTGTGTTCATGCAACTGCATCCCACTTTCCGATTATGAAATGTGGATTACCTAAAAAAATGGAGCTGAAAGGCTGTAGCTATGAGAGAAAGTTTCAAAAACACCCTTTTTACATTGACGAATTTCTTTGTGCATGGGCGTGAATTCTTGAATGTGTTATCGAGGTCAATATTCGTAAACGGGCGCGCGTGTCCGAGAAGGCGATGACAAACACGCGCGCAACCACCGGTCTCCGATTTCACCGTATACGCCTTCCCCGAAGGAAATAAAGTCCGGGCCTAGATCACGAATGAAGAGCATTTGCACAATTGACAAAGAGCGGTCGACTTTAACCCGCTGCTCACAAGCTGTCCCGATCGACCGCTGTTTTTCCGTCTCTGCCAATCTCCGAGCCGATTATCTGTGAAGTCCGTCATGCCATTGCGCAGGCCCGAAGTACCCCGATACGTTTACACCTATCCAGGAGAAAAAAATACCGAGTCATTGGGCTGTAGACGCATGCGCAGCGCTTGATGTTTTGCAGAAGACAGCACTGCGCAAGCTCAGAATGCGGACAACCCAGTACACAAACAAGGCAGCGCGCAGAAACGATTATTAGAATAGTTGAGGATGAATCGAGGAAGGAAGCGCAGGCGCTGAAGCGACAAACAAACTCTCTTCTCGCCCAAGACAGGAACGCCCCTGCTGATAAAATTTGTCAAATCCAGGCGTTTGGTCTTTTTGTAGATTCGCGGCTTCCGAATAGACATAAGAAAAACAGCAACAAGCGACAGTGGGCTTGGTGACAAAGTGCGCGGCAACGCCGGTTGACAAGATAGGCTGATTTACCGCGGCGCGTGCCGATAGGATGCTTATACTCCGTGTCACCTGGCGATGAACTGGATGACTGGATGCCAAAGCAACGGGTCGTCATGGCCCAATCAGGAGCTAGTGAAAAAGCACGTGTTGTTTCGAAGCGCACAATGACATGCACGTTGAAGCAACATACCACGTGGTTTCCGACTTGCTCGTGATTAGACCCAACAGATCTGCATGCTTCGGCCTTTTAGTTCGTCGCAGGGTGAGGCGAAGTATTTTCAATTGAGATTTGTTTGCATGTCGCGTGTGGTGTGTTGAGGACGTTTTGTTGCCGAGCCGAGTTTGAGTTTTTATGGAGGTGAGAAATCACGCAGGCGCACTATCAGACCCCTCCCTGGGGCCGGAGTCAGGCTTGCCAAAACTGCGGTAGTGGCCCCGTGCTCCGTTCTGACGGTAGAGTCCTGCCACTGCCGACGCCACCCCACGCTAACATCAAACACTAATTTATGTTAAATTGTTGCCTTACATTGTATAACGGCATTTTTCTTTTCGAATAAATGTATGAAAAGGTGTCACACGGGGTCAAGGCGCGTGAACAATAAATGCAACATGCCAGGTGTGTTTGAATTTGAATGCAACGACAACGTGTTCCTTTCACCCAAAGAGCACTATAGTATAAATAAATTGGCTACAGTGAATCCTGCGCATATATGTCCACATTGCGTGACATTTCTGGGGCGAGAACACAACATGGAAGCTTTTTTCCAGCTTGCTTCGGCAGATTCTACCGCTCGGGTTTGTGCGGTGTGACAGTTACTTTTTGCTCCTTTTTCTGACCATGAATTTCCGTTGTCTGACGACTTAAAGCCATGGGCGCCTCACGACGTTCAAGAATGCAGCGCAAGCTTTGCACTCAACGTCGCAAAGCTTGCCCATCTTTTTGATCTTGAAATACGTTGGATGGTTGTGGATATATTTTTTTTCTAGCCTAACGCTGCAATTTAGTTTAGCCGGACGAGCGTGTACCCAATGCACAAGCTATTTGAAGCACCCAGAGAAATATTCGCTCTGAAATAGCTCGAATGCTCTTTTTTTTTTTGCACTTATCGCAAGTGTTTGTAAGATATATTTTGATTGTTAATAATAAAGTCACTGACAAGGTGATGACTGCAGGGCGCCTTCTTTCACACACCCGGCTTCCAGCACGCGGTCGTGGCCTTCCACCGTGCTTTGGCTGCGCGAGCACACACGAAGCCCACGAGATGCCGAAGTGCTATCGAAGGTCGGAAGTTAGCAATAGAGGCGGGACGACACAAAGACCTCTTTGCTGTGCTCATCTTACCAGTGACTAAAGTTGTTTTATGGGTACCACAGCTCTTCGAAAAAGTTCCTCATTCGTGAAATGCATTCGGGGCTCGACATATACAGGCCCGAAAAATACTTCCTGGGCCGATGTCTGAAGCGTGCGAAGCAACGCAGTGGTGGCGCCAGCACGCACCTACCTCGAAGAGCATCTCGGAGGACTGCGTGAAGAGGCAGACGGCGAGGTCCCCCAGCGCCAGGTTGAAGATGAAGAGGTTGACCCGTGAGGCCCTCTTGGCGACGCGCGGCCTGGACAGGACCACCAGGATGGTCGAGTTGCCGGCCAGCGTGAAGAGCATGATGACGGACAGCGTTGCCACGCGCTGGATCAGCGGCCCATCCCACACCACGCCGTCCGGGTAGACCCGGGTTCCGTTAAGAGAGGACGAGCCCGTGGAGGAGGGGACGCCCGCCGGCACGCCGCCCACGCCGCGCTGGACGCAGTCGGCCATTGAGATCTTAGCCGAGCCCCGAGAAATCCGGAGTGGAGGCGGGTTGGAGACTCGCCTTCATGGTGGGTTTAGAGGAGGCTGCTGACATGGCTTCTGCGAGAGAGTAGTAACGTGGTATTATATAAGGTCCAGGCATGTAGAAAGCTCGTGTCTGAGGCATTGTTTTACAAAGGTCTTACAAGCGTATTACAAGTGCCTCGACAAAGAAGAGCGTGCAACACGAAGCGTACAGTCGCCGATCGCATGCTCTGCTTGCAATCGGCCTGTTTCAGGGGGCTTTCCTCGGTGTGCGGTCGGTACTAAAGCGGACTGCGCCCACACACCATGAAGAATTTCGCTTGCGGGCTTTGTTTACCACCAAAGCGATGCAAGAGCGACAACTAAATGGCGCAGAAAGGAAAAGAAGGAGAAGTAAGGCACGCGGCTGCAAGAGAAGAACGCCGGATCAAGAAGCGACAGGAAGCCGGTTGCCATTACTCAGAGGCCGACCGTCAGTTCAAGTGCCAGTGGCATCCGGGAGCAAATAAATCATACAATAAAACAAAAAGAATACTTTCTTGATAGAAAACAGCCCAAAAATACAAGGACAAAAAGGGGTGAATTTTGCCGCTGTAAAATACAAGAACGAAGTCCTTTGTCCTTGTAAAATACAAGGACAAAGAGGAGAGTCTTTTTGCGCTGTATTTCACAATGAATTTATACCAACTAGCCCGAACTGCTTATTCTAGTAAGACTACTTTCTACAGCATATTGCCCCAACAAGGTTAAACAAAATCAGCACATAAACGTAAAAAAAGCGAATTCTACCGGATCACTGAACTTCCTTTAGGCCTGCCATTAAAACGCCCGCAGCCCTTTCTTAGACGCGAAGCTACTCAACATATTACCGCTCGCCTCCCGCGCCCCGCAATTCTAGGGACCATCGTTTCGCTTCCTGTAGGAATGAGAACAAAGCTTCCCCGAAATAACCTGTCTGCTCAACCACGGTCTTCCGTAAAATGATTTGTAGAAATCATTGTCTTCGTTGCGGACTGCCGCTGAAACGCAGACAAATCGTTTGGGTCCCAACGTATAAATTACGCAGGCCTTTTGTGGAATACCGCATTTGTAGACGACGAGACATCGCTAATAAGCTGGCCCTAAAACAGGGAGAACGAGCTGTAGAGGACCACCTTAGCAAAAAAAGAGGCACTGTCGCGACTCTAGCGGTAAGTTGAGAAACGAGAACAGTGGGGAACATCTAATATTTTTCATGACCGTTTTAAAAGACGCCACTCCACGGCTTCGTGGCGTGTTGTCACCAGGTTGTCGTCACAGTTGTGTGTTTTGCTCATCGTGCCGTGTCGATTCAGTGTCTTTTGATGATGCCATAAAGTTTTTGACTAAAACTGCACTTTTAGATGCATTAATTAAACCGTTAATTACTCAAAAGTACACAATTACCTAATTAAACAGAGGGTTATTAATTTTTCTAAATACGCCGTTTAGTAGAAACCAATACCATGTTAACTTTTTTTTTCTTTGTGCGATGCGTACTTTTTTTAGGAACGATTTAGCCGGCGTTTCTTGAAACACCCTGTGCAATGCCCATCAGTCACGCTGACTTTTCAGACGACCGTGGCGTGAGCCCCTTACTGATTGTGCTAGGCGTATAGTAATCTAAATTAAAATTGTTTTTTTAACATCAACATTAAAAAAAGAACAGGTTGGCGAGCGGCAAAGCTTTTAACGTTAAAGTTCTGACCGAGATTGCATCGCCTAATGTACACGGCAGACGACGTCCTAATCAATCTTGTTAAGATCTGGCAGAGTCCACCATTCATCTTTATAACGTGGGGCGGATACTCTTCGATTTACGTCATCAGAAAATGTCAGCACACCGGTACTTCGCAGCGGAAGTAATACGTTTTACTTGCAATAAATAAAAAAGTTACAAAAAACGTCAAACCAAAACAGGAAAGCGGGTTATTGTATTGCCTTGAAAATGTTCTGTATTCATTTTGAAGCTGATTTTTTTTTTACGTAATACATTTTAATATCTGCAGTGTAGTTTATAAACGGCGTAATATTTTTTTTTGTTTTAAGGAGGATTGGCAGAATTTAATTTTCATAGGAGCTCTTTGGTAATGTGAAGTGAAGACTTTTTGTTATGGACTAAAATCCCAAGACTAGAGGGTACGAGGGACTACATGACACACATCTCTATGTCGCGTCGACCAGTTTCGGGGTTTTATTCTATTATCTTCAACCATCACCAGCTCGTTTTCGCCGTAAATTTCTGCACTTTTTGTTAGTTTATATTTATGTATGTTACCATTAACAATATATATTATTAAAAACAGGTATGCTGCACTATTGCACTCAAAGTAAAGTTTTAGTTTAATTATAATGTATTATTAATATAACTTAGTTCTCACAAAATGAAGAGTTGTGCTCGTTGTTCTTAGCGTACACTCTATGCGGACCGGCAACTTAGTAAATTTCGTGTCATTCCAGTCTACTTCTGGCACAAAAAAAAAAAGAAAGAATAAAATCTTCTGTCGGGTGTTTCAAATAGCGGTCAGCGTATTGCTAATTTTTCTCAGGGTATGGTAAAAGGTAAGCCGTCTTTTTGGGACTATTTAACAAAATAGTTTATTTGCCTAACTTAATAAAATAAAAAATTATTTTGCAACACCGGTGTTGCGACGGAGATCTACATGGGACTATTTGCACCAGGAAAGGGGCCTTCTCACACAAAGCCACATAGGACAAACACACTCCGAAGAACAAACCTTGCAAGCAACACGTTTTACAAATGACAGTCTAAAAAAATTCTATCTTTTTTTTTTTTTTTTTTATAATGGGGCATGCATCGTGAAGTTAATCAAGTTTCGTGTCCGTCCGTTTTCTTTTGTCCCCTCGCTACAGGGTTACCATGTCTATCCCCAAATGCATCGTTTAAATTTACCAAACGATTGACATGATACTTAGACATCACTCTCAAAATTTGAAGCCTAGAAACAACGTATTTGTAGATTTTTAAAATTTTATTTCACAGAACCGATTTTGAAGTTTTTGCTCTCCTCGGTTACGTCAAAAACGGGCTACCGCTCTGGCGCATTTTTTTTTTTCTTCTGCTGCCCTTTATTCGGAAGTGCCATCGTCGATTAGGCGCTCACTCTCGAATTTCTCCTCCGCGCCGAATGCGTGCGTAAGCAGACGACGCCAACGACGCGTCAGTTTCCACTTGCGACTGTTCTGCTTAGGCGTTCCAAAACGCTTTCAAAAGCGGTGCAGTTGAAGACAAAGTGCAGCGTACTTTGATGATCGACGTAAGGGGCGATGTCGCGTCGGTGCCGCGCCAAGGACTGTCTCAGCCCTGGCACATCCGAAAGTACCCTCTACACAAGCTTCCAAACAATGAAGCGGAGAAGAAGGCGTGGCTGAAGGCGATTCCTGCAGGATAACACCGTTCGGTGCATGCAACGCGATCTTACCACTATGTGTTTTCGAGGCGCCACAGATCGGAAGCAGGCGAAAGTACCGACCACTCGGCGACGTCCTCATCGTGATCTTCCGGCTCTCAATCAGGCATCTCGTACGGGATCAGATCCAACCTCTGCGAACGTTCAGCTAGTTCCTTCTTGAAGTCCGAAATGTCGCCGGAGCCATGTTGACGGACTCTCGCCGAATATCTTTTTATACTCGCGGAGTCAATATTTTCAAACTCCGCCAAGCTTTTGTTTTGTCATGATTGATTGCCTTTGCTGGAGTAGTCGGCGACACAAAGGAACATCATCTGGCTTTCGATTTTTATAGGTACCGGTGTTTATTCGGTCTCAAGACGAGCCGGCGATCGAGAAGTCGACATGTCGGCTGCCATAAAGGTCTCCAGTATACGTGCCGCACGCCCGGGCGAATCCGGAAGGAAACAAATTAGATTAAACTGTGATTTATGCAACTGAAATACGTCCCCAATCGTACTTATATTTCTGTCGTTGACGGAGTCACTCGCCATGCTTCATGGTTTCAGCAACGCAGAAAACGACGCTAATAACTAAGCGTCTGTGCAAACAAAATGGCGATGGTGGCGGAGGCTGTTTATCAGCATGACAGAACGCGGCTTACCGGGAAAAACAAAAGGTGTTTTGTGGAACCGCCATATAGAAGTTCTTAACAGGATAACACCCTTTAGGGAAGAGGAAGAGGAGGAACAGAGGAGGAAAGAGGAAAAGGAGACGCCACACCTCAAGAGGGTACTGGGCTTCTTGCGGAGGCTCGCATGGGAACATTGTGAACTCGGATCTGGATAGCCAAAGTCACGGAGGGACAGAAGAGGGTCTGCTCTCTCTGTGGACAGTCAGTGGAGATGACGGAGCACTTGCTGCTACGAAGTCAGCGCCGTATTGTGCCAGAGCCTCTGACAAAGACTTTCTTCGTCGCACTGGAGCTCCGGAACGGCGGTCAAGGGGAGGCGCCAGAGAGACTGGACGAGCCCGGGGAGCGACGGCAGGTGGACATTCGCTTGACGGTGGAAGTGGCGAAGAGGCGACTGAAGGCCTGTTGGCAGGAAACGAGACAGCGAAGGGAGGGCACGTTGGAACGCGTGGAACGGAACGGACGGAAGAGACAACGGAAGTGAAAGTGGCAGCGGAGACAACTGGCTAGATAAAGAGTCCAAAGTTATGTGACCACCCGTCACAAAAGGGAAGCCGAAGGAATCCAATCCATTCCAAGCCAAAGGCGTGTCGGCACGTAACTTGCAACTTGACGGCGGATCAGAAGAAATAACACCGAAACCGAACATGTCCGACATGGAACGCGAAGCATCAGGGGCTCCAGCAAGTTACGTCACCCGTCTGACAGCAGAGAAAGAATCAAGTGAAGGGCGGTAATCATACGAGCGACAAGCTGTCCCGTGTGGGTTGCCCGGGTGACGTTTAGGCACGCCATTTGCACATCGGTACGCGCGATTCCAAATAGCCATTCTTCGAAGGTACGCGCGATGTATGACTCTCACCTCATGCAATACGTAATTCCAAATTCACATTTTTCGCGGGGGGGGGGGGGGAGAGAACGGGAAGTTAATTACCTTGGATAGGGCGACTGGTGTTTACGCTGTAAAAGAGCACTTTACAGTAATCAGAGGCAACAACAGGACGAGTGAGATAAGCGTAGGGTAAAGTACATCGAAAAAGTGCTTAAGTAAAGTACAAAGTAAATTAGAGGCTATGTACTTTAAGTAAAATAGTGAGTACTCCGGGCGAAACCTACTTGTGGTAAAGTACTATAAATATAATGTACTTTCAAAGTAAAGTAGAAGTACTTTAACACAATCTTTTATTCCCCTATACAGTTTTTTTTAATCCTGTAGGCATTGCACCAGGGGTAGGGGTGCATCAGTTTTTTTTATAAAAATTGCGGCGAATATTGGATAAAGTGGCCACAAAGTAGTTGTTTTGTTTTCGCTGAGAAACAATTTAACAGAACCAACTTATAAAGCATTTATTTGTATCGGTCTTATAGTCCCCATTACTTCTCTTATAAAAATGACTAGATGACGTCTCGGAAGACGGTAGCGCATTTTCACATGACAGATACGCCATGTATTTCGTTAGAGGTTGGTGAGCTCTTATACTCGCCGTCCCAGTACTTCTTCATAGTTGACACAGCACCTTTTTGTGATAAAAATGTAAGAAAACCAAATTTGGGGAATGTAACTTGAAGTCGGGAGTTGTACTTTCTTCGGAAAGTGAAAAAAAGAAAACTCAATATAAAGTACAAGTACATGCTCACAGCACGTACATCAAGAAAAGTTCAAGTTTTTTTCTAAATCTACTTTAAGTAGTATTTTAAGTACAATGTACACAAAGTACTTTTAAACACTGGTTTGGGTGATGGCACAAAGTCTTACCTAGTTTCCTACGTTTGATTAGGTATTCAGCGGTGTTTAAAATTTTGTTCGAAAGAAAAATAGTCGTCGAATACTTTTAGAAATAGGCTCCTATAAAACGTGGTCATTTGAATAAATCAGTGTGTGCAATTCAAGTTAATTATAACGTAATATATTTGACATTCAAGAAGTGTTATCTTGATCACCAAATTCACATAAACGAACGTACTGTAAAAAGAAAAGTAGTACGTTTAGAAGATAAAAAATGATACACATAAAACGCGGCAACATTACTTGGAATGGCTTGCTTTCTCTTTTCGCGTTTGCTTTAATCACGTACTTTACGGATCTACTCTGCGCGCTGGTGCAGCATAGATAATTGTGAGACGACAAGGCCGGTATTTATTAGCGAAATAAATGCCGGTTTCATTATCAAGAGTAATGTCGTACAAAAACGCCACATACCAGACACCAATCATCTAAAGCAGCACCAGTGTACACATTCTTCTAGATATGATTTTGGATACTGTTCAGCGTCAACGGGCTTTGATAAAATGTATCGTGACAAGGACATAATGCAATTATAATTCAATATGTGACGTGTAAAATCAAAATGCTTGTTAAAACCAACTGACACATTTTTTTAAGTTTTCATGAAAGGGGAAGGAGAAGGGGAGGGAGCGTGTGGGCGTCTCCCAACCGTTGCTTTCTATCTGCGTAGTTTTAGGGCGCACGAATGAAACGCTAAGATTCCGTTCTCAACATCTTTGTGTCTATGTATTCTGCCTTAAAGGGGTACGGAAACGAAATGACGTGAGTGCGAGCTCTCTACCCCTCGCTTCAAAGTCGGCAAGCGAGAAGCGCAATGCGTATCGCGCTCGTGACGTCAATAGTTTATGCACAGTCAAGGGTACTGTAGTTGCGAGCCTTGCCGCTTAGTGGCGTCAACGCGTGACAGTCTTGCCTAGTAGTAATATCCGAGGACTGTACGCCCTATATGGCCTATCTATACATAGCCTGTCCGTAACGTCATTTGTGGCCATGCCGGTATTTTATGTGCCTCGAGCGTTCGGTTCACTGTTGTCAGTTTCACACCGTAGAAGTAGTAGCTCGAGGCAGACATGTACAAGTTACTCGAAAAAAAGTAATTAAGTTAAGTTACTGAGTAGTGACCTGAAAAGTAATTTGAGCAGAGTAGAAATTTCTCAAATGAAAAGTAATTAAGAAAATTACTTATTACGTTAAAAAGTAGCGACTTTTAAGTTACCTTCATATGTTTTTTTATGGTAACAAGAAAGTACATAGGTTTTGATCCGTTAGCGAAATTGTGCTAGCCAAATATGAATCGGCTTGTTTTTTTCTACAGAAATTACTTAATAGCTGGTTCTGCTTCTGCGTGCCTAATTGTTTTGTACTTTTTTGTTTGTTTGATCAATAATGTACTGCGAATGTGGGATTTCTTCCTTTAGGTTTAGCACTGCCTGAGCTTCATTTTTTAGACAGTGTTTCTTACTTACAGTGCTGCGTAAATGAGCATCTAAGAATCACTTGAGGTAAAGTGCAAAGTAATTGAGAGGTAATGTACTCCAAGTCAAGTAGAAAGTACCCCGAGTGCAATGTACTTGAAGTAACGTACTATAAATACAATATATTTCAAGGTGTACTTTTAACACTATTTTTATAATGCCCTTATATTCCCTATACAGTGTTTATTTAACCGGCATGTGTTGCTCATGGATAACTCGGAGGAGCATCAGTTTTTTTACGGAAATGGCAGCAAATATTGTACAAAGTTAAGTCGCTACAGAGTAGTATTTTACGGAAATGGCAGCAAGTATTGTATAAAGTTAAGTCGCTACAGAGTAGTTGTTTTACTCTCGCTGACGAGCTATTTGACGCAATCACCTTATGAGGGACTTATTTGTGTCTGTCTTGGAGCCACCATTACTTCACTCAGAGAAATGACCAGATGACGTCTTGAAAGGGCGCGTTTTCACACGACGATACGCCATTTTTTGTTTTCGAATTCGGGGAATGTACATTGTTGTCGGGAGTTTTACTTTAATCGGAAAGTACCAGAAAAATACTTTAGTAATGTACAAGTACATTCTGAGAAATTGTGCTTCAAGTAAAATACAAGTTTTCTGAACTGTAGTATTGTAAGTATCCATGTACTAAGTGAACTTCCCAACACTGCTTGTCTATTATTTTGTATATAAAAACATTGGAGGAATTACTAAGGTTTCTCGAACTGACCTTCGAATCTTTGAAGATCTGCACAATATACGTTTTGGTGGGAAATGCAACGCAAAAAGGTCTTCCTCTGCGTTGCCCTTTAGCACTCGATTCTACGAGTACTCCACAAGCTATGGGAGCACCAGATGAGCTTCAGAGCGGGTACTGCATTTTGTTGCCTTCTTTGATTTTGAAAGCGGTGTTACACCTCCTGTAATGGGCGAGCGTTTCTACGTTGGAGAGAAGCGGGGACCAGCCCTTTCTTCATATGGGTCAAGTTTCCCTGAGCTTCGGGACACAAGAGAAATGCCAGTCTTTGGCGCTAATTCCGCAGTGTTACTCGGCCTCTCTTGCGTCGTGACTGTTCGATCCTCGCGCCTCGTAGCAGTGTTGTTGCAGTGGGGAGCTCGCGAAAATTTTGGGGGGTTTCGAAATCTCCAAACCACTTTCTCTTCCCACCCACCCTTCTCTACGCTGCATGCTTCCCACTCT
The DNA here is from genome assembly GCA_037355805.1 of Ixodes ricinus. Classification (NCBI taxonomy): domain Eukaryota; kingdom Metazoa; phylum Arthropoda; class Arachnida; order Ixodida; family Ixodidae; genus Ixodes; species Ixodes ricinus. The sequence continues at coordinate 20,662 of JAZHYW010048724.1, forward strand.
TTTGCAAATATCAGCTGACCTTCCAACATCATATCTTTTGTGTGCAGGAATGTTCGTTGATAGGCAAATGCAAAACAGCCACTATAATTCCAAAGTAATTTGTAATTTGAGTAGAAGTTACTCGAAAAACGTTATTAAAGGAAATCACTAATTACCGATATAAAAATGTAATTGAAAGTCTCTAAACTACTGAGAAAAGTAGTTACACTACAGTAACTTGATTATAGTAGTTGAACTTTGTACGGGTCTGGCTCAAGGAAACCAGTAAGTAGGAATAACCTTCAGTGCCCAGCCATGACGACACCTGCGCAGCCAATGCCACAACCACATGAGCTCGAGGTCGCTGCTTTGAAGTTTTCTTCCGCAGAACGAGTGTTCGCTCTAGAAATGCATGTCCCAAAGCAGTGACTCCGCAAGTATATCCTGAGGGGGGGGGGGGGGGGGTGTGCTGACACACCGACAGCTAAGGGAGAAAACGGGAGCATTTTTGTATTATATATTTTTTGTTGAAAGAAAAAGGGAAGCATATTATGCTTCCTACATTATATCTGTAAAAATAATTCATGCGATGTTACGCACATATTATTCATAAAATATTTTGCTGCCGTGCATCTCATGATCTGTAGTACATTTAGCCTTCACGGCTACTGGAGCTGATTGCTCTATAATGGCTTATACAAACAGTAATTATGTACACACTTCACCTGGCAATTTTAGAAAATGTGCACGCACACAAGAAAAACACGAAACGCCTGAAGTTGAATTTTCAACGAATCACATTTATTACTTCATTAAAGAGCGAAAATGGCTGTTCGCTCAACAGTTTTGGTAACAAATTCTTTGATCACATCTTCTAAGCTGATCGTGGTGTTCCTTTCCTTGAGAACATGCAAAATGAGAAAGTGTGTCAGCCTCCACTGCGTCATGTGCTTCCGTAAATAAGATCTTGTTCGGCGTAAAGCGTTGAATGAGCGTTCTGCTGAAGCTACAGATGCAGGTACGGAAAAAGAAGTTGCATGTCTTTTGACGACTTAGTCTAACAGCTCATGAACTAGTTCAGATTTTGCCTGCAGAGTCTTAAAAGTGCTCTCAATTGATAAAGACTTGACACTGGACAAAAGAGAAGAAAAAGTAAGAACTGCGCCGAGAGACGGCTTAGATCAAAATCAGCTGCGTGCACGCCTAATGCCGCGTTTAGGTCGTCAGCCGAGAATTGTCTTCATCTGGCGGCGTCAATCAACGTGCCTTCTAATTTCACAAGCTGCTTCATGCCAGGCTGATCAAAGCGCCGCCGCATTTTCGCTCGTAATACGGTCGATCGTCTCAAAGTACTCTTTGCACAATGCTTCTTTGGGATCGAGCGCGACTGGTGGGAGAGACGTGCTGAACATCTCAAACCTCCTCGGCGGCTTTGTAGGCCTTCCCCTGCGAGGCTCCTTCAGACCTAGCTGAGTTGCAACAGCGTTCGTGTGAACCCACAACTCCTGAAACGCGGTTTCAGACCGCAGACGGGACATTGCCTTGGACAGAGTCTTTGCAGCTTCTTTCACACCTGCAGCACGAAACGTTGAGCGTTGGAGGAGCCTTGCTAGTTACTCACATGAACCAAACAGAGGTATGGAGATATCTATTCCCAACAACATTTCAAACTTTCCGAGGAGTGTTTGATATCCCTTCAAAACGGCTTTGCTGTTGTTCGTCTTCGAGCCTGTTTCTTGGAGGATTTCGCTCAGTGTTTCTTGACCCTGGCGTAGTTTTTAGTGAACCTTTTCATCGACTTTACCCTGACTGTCCACCTTGTCGGGCACAGTGGCAGAAGGCTACTCGGCATTGACTGTGGCTTATCCTATGGACCCCCTTCTGAGGGTAGAACAATCGCCGAATAAACACTTTTGCGGTTTTTTTGATTCAAGAATGTCTTTGGAAAATATTTTACGGTACTGAAAGCATCGCCGATGATATCGCCGCTCTTACTAGTTTCCTGCAAAACAAGATCTAGGCAATGAATACTACAATCTACATACAATGATCTCGGTTCAGTATTACATATCTCTTTCTGGACTCCTGCAAAACGGCTGGTCATGTTAGCTGTCCCGTCAAAGCAGTGGCCACAAATGTTGTGGAAATTAACGCCAAGCCGCAAAAGCATATCTTTGATGGCTATGTACGGCGTGTCAGCTCTGCTATCTGGCGCGTTGTACAGTTCTTAATAGTTTTCATGGATGTTGAGTGCCCTGTCGGCCCAACGCACACAGATGGCAAACTGCTCTTCACCGGTCACACCAGTTTTTCCGTCAGCTATTATGCCGTAGAACGGGCTACAAACCGCGTCTTGAACGATTTCCCGCTGTACCGTGTGGGCCATGATCTCAATTAACTCGTTCTGCACGTTACTGCTTATCGATTTGTTCGTTTTGCCATCAATTTCCACAATACTGGAACATCCCCTGACCTTTCATCAAGCAAGTCGAGAACATTTCCATCGTTTTTAGCACGGCTAGTCAGAGCTTGGCCCGTTCAACACAGGTAGCGGTCGGAGCTTACAATGACACGTAGTGCCGTCCTGGCTTCCTCCTGCTCTTGCTGCTGAGGGAGGCGATAGGTGAAGGGGAGAGGGGGGGGGGGGGGCTGAGCCCCGTTAAAGAAAACTTGGTGGGGGGTGGGCCTTCCCCCCCCCCCCCCTTTCAGTTCCGGAATCCCTGTCTCAAAGCCAGGAGCGCGGGATAGCTCGCGCTTGTAGCTTTGGCTGCAGTCTCAGCTTATAGATGAACGGAGTGTGGTAAACGCGTCAGCGTTCTCCGCTTAGTCACATTCAGGACTAAGTAACTCCACCAGCGAGCCATGCTGTCGCGAACTGGCGCTGCTTCTTAGGAACTCATGACGTTGCGGAATTCCAACGGAGCTTCACCGACCGTCACCAGACGCAATATTGAAATATCTTAATTGGTTTTAAAAATTAGTTTTCTTGAATTCTTTGCCTGCACTTCAGAAACGCTAGTCTAGGCTAGTAATTCTGGGCGGCCGGCCCAACATAAACCACATCTAAGCAAAGAAATAAAAAGTGCAAACAATTTGTTTTCGTGCACTTTTACTCACTTTACGAACGGGTGGTGTGAGCCGTGGGTAAATAAAAGTATCTTCCGGCCGTTTAGCCTTACAAAATACAAAAAATAAACTTAAACAAAGTAAAAAAAAAGTGTGCCGGACTGAGAGAGGGAATTAAACGATTGCATGCTTTGGTTTTTCTTTTATTTTTTGTTTTTGTTTGCCGGTGTGCGAAAACATACATAAGAAGTAAAACCAGTAAAAGTCAGGGATCACAGTCAGAAACAACTGACCACGTTTTTAGTTTTGGGTCAACTGTTTGTTGTACTGCCCATCAGTTCCCGCTGCTAGATCTTACTCAATAACAAAACAACAACAACCAAAAACCACAACAACGTTAAGATCCGATGACATCAACCAAGCAGCGACAAAAGTAGCCCGTAGCGGCCCTCATCGTCTTACGCGTTTGCTATCGACGGCTGAGCCAATCACTCATAGTAATAGCGCTGTTATCCAGCGTTTTCTTCTTTTGTTTTCTTTTTCGCGCGTTATTAATGTGAGACGTTGTTAGGCTATAGTCGTTCAGCATTCATTGAAGCCTGATGAGTGAAGCTCGATGAGCGTGGCCGCCACGCTCGATGGTGATTGGTTAACGGTAGATGGCACGTGACCAGAAGGCTATGCGAGGAGGAGAAGTGAGGAAGGCGAGGGGGAGCCCGACCACCTGCGCGCACTGAGGAGAGAAGCTCGCGAGTACGGAAGGCTCTGGAAGATCGACAGGTTTGTCGGCCCGATCAGCGGCAATACTGCTTCATTTTAGGGACAACTACGGAGTGTACGCATAATTAAGCGTTACACTATCCGATGAAAAACGCCGCGAGTGTATCGCTAATAAAGTTTTCGAGGCTAGAATGTTTCACGTGTGCCATACATTGTTGGTTTAGTTGGTGATAGCGAGTCCATTAAAACAACGAGCGCCGTTGCCGTGCATCATTTTTTGGCGCTACGGCATTCATTCCAACGGGTCGTAGCGTGGGGCTGCCGCTCGTAGTGGAACAGGGTATGCATAAATTCGGCATGATATAAAATCCGTCAAAAGAGACACGTCAATTTAAGACAACCGTCCACGAAGGCTAGCGAATCTTCAGCGGTACAAAAAGAACAATTTATTCGTTTGGAGTCTTTAGCCGTGTTGACGCAATACCCTAAGAAATACGTCTTTAGAATACACGATTAAAAATATTTTTTCACAACGATGGCGTTTATAATGATGTTTACTTATTATAAAACCTAACAGAGAGGATACGATTGGATATTTAACACCTATTTTTGTTTTATTTAGGAGCTGCCAAAATTCACATACATTCCAAGGTACAAAGGATTCCTATTCGTATCGGAATTTCTCCTGCCTTTTTTGCCTTAGTTGAACAGACTACAGAGAGTGCAGGCGTGAAAATGCCGGCATCATTTTCTGCATCCTTATTTCAGCATTTTTTTTTCTGTCTATAAAATATACGCATAAAAGTCTGGTCGGAACTTCCGAGACAACAGATGATATATTAATGGAGTGAAAAAAAAAAATGTCGACAGGGAAAATAAAACTTTTGATGAGCGATCAAAGCCTTCCGTTTCCGGGTCAAGTTTCGGTAGAACATGCGCAAATCGATGACAAACTGAAATTGCTCCCACATATTAACTTTCAGAAAGCATTATGCAAGGACGCATAATGTATATATAATTTAAAAAAATACACGAAATTTTTTTGTTCATTTTAATATGTTTCTGGATTCTTCATTATCGTATAGTGACTGATTTGCATCAAAATGTGTTCAACACTTCAATACACACAGATCTGAACTATACTTTGTTTCCCTAAGTCCAGAGCAGCCGACGCTACAAGCTGATGGGATAAATCAAACAGTGTCAAAAGCGCACCATCGTGGTGCGCGTAACTGTTTTTGTATTCGATCTAACATCGCTGAACAAATTATAAACAGAAAAAAATGCCTAGTGACATGTGCATTCGACTCTACTTGATTGGTCCCATTACTCCGTAGCGTCGGCTACATCTCGACCAACGTTACTAGAACAACTCATTTGGAAAATGCCATGGAGTCTGTTTTGAAAAAGTGGCTCCGATCCGCACCCGAGAACCGAACTAAAGGCGATCGCAACGCCGCCACTTCTCCCGCAGCGGCCACCCGGGAACTGCACGGCTGCATGTATTGGTTCAGGTCGAGTCGCTCGAGCAGGATCCGTAGCGCCATCTCGCAGCGCCATTTCGCAGTAGCTATGTAAGTTTCACGTTTGGACTAGTCGCTTAAAGGGCGGTGCGGTTAATCGTATCCAGTTTGGTTTCGGTGAACGCGTGCGGTCCGGGTTTCAAGGGTGAGTTTCCGAACTGAGCGTTGTAGTAACGTTGATCTGGACTTCAGCTGAAACGAAGTGTAGTAACCCAAATTGCAAGCACAATATTTTTCTCGAGCGAAGCTTTTTGAAGTTTTAAATTTGATATGAGAGGCTGAAAGGCAGGACTTGCAACTCTGAAAACATGACGTCGGATGTTGGAATATGAAGCAATACAGTCGCATTACCGCCTTCTTCCGGCTGGTTAACAATAAGTCTGATGGTGTGAAATAAATAATAACTAAACTCACGCCAGCAAGAAAAAGAAAGAAAGAAAGAAAGAGGCATGCGCGAATGATTGTGTTTTTAGACTGCCCGGTCGAGTTTCGGCTTGCGTGTTATGAAACCTGTGACGTCACCCCACTCCAGAGTGCGGGGGAAATTTGACTGTTGCTCTGGCATCGCCTTCGTTCGCCGTTTTCTCAGTAGCTACTTCGAATTTAGAGATAATAAATAGCGTGCCGGGAGGAGTAAAACCTGCGGTATTTCTGAAATTTTGTTTAGTTAACGTTGCTCAGAAAACCGCCGGAGTTTCCTCACTAATAAAGCGCAGGAAAATTTTCACCACGTCCAGAGTTGGGCGTTCCGGAAACGGGGCTGCTTTAAACGTTGGCAAAAGTAAGCTTTCTTTATTTTTTAAAGGTTGTCTTACCGCAGAAAAGTAGTTTGTTGTGTTTTTATAACTGTTCATTTGAAGTGATGCTTGCAGGACACATTCTAAATCATACCAGGCAGAGTCGTTCTCAGAACTGTGTTGTCACTTCGTAATCGTTAAATAAAGTTTTTTTTTTAATATTCATTGAAACCTGACGAGTCAATATGTGCACGGTGAAACTAAGGCAATTAAAGACGAGTATTGTCCGCTTGTGGAGTTTGATTAGGTGATGATTAACTATAAATATAATCACGGCTAGGTGCGCAAACCACCGGCAAAATAAATGGCTTTTGCAGTATGCATTCATCCATACAACGTCTAGTACAATGGTAAATTAAACAATAAAATACTTAAATATGTTGCTTATGATCAAAAATAAACACAAAATGTAGGTAAACGGAAATACGGAAACAAAATATCACGAGCGCGTAAGGAATCACAGAAGGCAGCAGACTGTTTGATCGTCACCATCGCCGAAGTCATTGATAAAAAGACGCCAGGTGGCACTGAGAGGCAAACGTGCAAAAATAGTTTCCAGCTCGGCTGAAGATTCTCTCGCCACACTTCTTCAAGCCTGTCCCACCGGTCACCAAGAACCCCTTGCGCCGGCTTCTCGTAAAGGTTTGAACGTCTGCTGTCGTCGGTAGAGTAGGACGAAAGAGGGCGAGGAGGGAGTAAATCGATGCACAGCGGCAAAACGAGTTTGGCCTTTAGTGACCCGAAAGCGAAGGCCCCTATTTACTAAGAGCAGCAGTAGCATTTGATCTTACCGCCGACTCAAAGGAACGTGCATGCTAAGAATCTCAGAGGGACGAAAAAGAAAAGAAAGGTTCGAAAGTTGGTGTGCAGATATGTTGCTGGAAAAGAACAGCGGCATCAAACGTCTTCGATTTTTACTTTTCCCTTTGGGCTAGCCCTTTCGACGAGCACTCCAACTTAAAGGATTTCAAAAGTCGATTGGCTTGGGCTAGCGCTTCTCAACAAAGGGGTTTTACGAAACCGACAAATGTGATTTTTTCTTTGTGTCATGGTGTTTGTTTGGGCTGCTTGACTAATATCGAAATAAGGCAGACTCACACTGCTGCTCGCAATCCAATGAATAGGCTGCATAGCCAGAAAAGAACGTTAAAGGATTTGTGATTTACAAAACATTATAAATAATCGAGATGTAATTCCCTCGAAAAAATCTATATTTTGTTTTCAATATTGTGTCGTTTCAAGTGAAATAAGTTGGAAAAACAAGTCACAAAGATAGATTGGGATAGAAAATAAAATAAAACGCAAAAATAGAGT